>JAOWBL010000014.1:8068263-8090416 GCA_028564865.1 Zenarchopterus dispar | reverse complement strand
GTGTGTGTGTGTGTGTGTGTGTGTGTGTGTGTGTGTGTGTGTGTGTGTGTGTGTGTGTGTGTGTGTGTTTGTGTTTGCCGTCTCTTTTTATCACACTTTGTTTCCATTCAGTCTGTATTGCCGTTTTACTCTCCAACATGGTTTGCACTTTAAATTTCACCAAAACAATTCATAATGTCATGCTTACTCACCAGCAGAACATGCTATGCTTCTTTATGACAGATGCCCATCAAATGGATGGCCCTGGAGTGTATCCACTACAGGAAGTTTACTCATCAGAGCGATGTTTGGAGTTATGGTAAGTTTAATTTTACTTTCAAAAACCTACTAACAAAATCAGCTTAAATATCTTAACTGATGATAATGCTTTTAGACCATTATAAGCTAAAGATTCAATAGGCAAACTTTGGGCGCACTCACTAGTCAAACTACATGAAGTCATGGCCAGTCACGACTGACTCTTCTTTCCAGTTCCACAATCTCAATCTTGTGAGAGCATGATTGCCGCTCGTACATGTATAATTGTATGCATCCGTTTTTTTAGTTGAAGCAAGCACAATCTCAGAGAATTGGCAACATATCAAATAGCCAGTCCTATATTTTTTGAATTTCTGTAATATGCCACTGTGTTAAATGGTTGTCACAAGAAATTTGTTGCATCTACATGTCATTTACATGTTGCATAGTCCATTTATAGTGCAACCATAGCATCCCCAAGTACATCCCTCCCAACCATGTCAGAGATGCGCATTAGCCAAATGAACCAGACTTTAGGGATGAAACGCATTTAGGCACAGTATGACTTGCCAAGTAAAATTGCACTCTAAAATAACTGAAAGAAAAGGATAGCCCAAATGTTATGTCATATAATGTAACAAAGATTTGTTTCTGTTTTTATTAGGTCCCTTAAATAATTTTACATAAAAATGTAGTCACCTCATCTGCATCAGTCCAGGCAGTGTTTCTTCATTATTTTAGTCACAAACATATACACATTTATGGTCTGATTTTTGAAAGACCGGAAACAGCCATAGATGCTTATCACACATTTCAAAGCGTGCCAGGCTCTAACAGCCTTTCTCAAGAGGATGTGTTATGAAATGACTGCAGCAGGAGTCTGTAGTTTTCTAATTTAAGAATTCCATTAATCCTTTCCAGATGAATGAAAGAGGCAGCAGTAGATCAACAAGTACTTTAAGTCATCCTTCAGCTAGAGAATTGGTGGTTTGAGCCTCGAACAAAGCTTTCCAGGTGTCCTTAGGCAAGACATTGAAATCCCCCAAAAGCCCCAGATATGTTTTAACGATGTCTGATAGAAACAAAGTCCTACATAGATAAAGTGCATTGAATCAAAAAGTTTTAAGTAAGTGATACTCAGGTCTATGTTTCCCCTAAAAAGGGAGAATGCATACTTCTTACAAGTGTTACAAGTGTTGAGGAACTGAAAGCTTGGCTAACTCTAAACTTCTTAAATTTCAATGAAAAGAAGGCAGAAGTGTTAGTTGCCCTTCCTAGTTACTTAAATCAGCTAACCAGTTGTTCCTGGGTGTACCAAGGACACAACAGAGGCTTGTGGAGGCAGCATTTGCTGTTGTGGATCCCAAATTATGGAATTTGTTGCTGTTACATGTAAGACGGGCTTCTTTATTGGCAATTTTTAAATCAGCTCTTAAGATCCACCTCTTCCGCTTGGCTCTCAGCACAGTGTAAGATAATTTATTTTATATCTTGATTTTATTGTTTTTTTCTATTCATGCTTCTTGCATGCTTTCTTAACATTCTTGATTTTATCCTGAATTTTTGTCATTTATATGCTCAGCACTTTGGTCAGTGGTGGTTGTTTTTTTAAAGGGCTTTATGAATAAAGTTGGCTTGGCTTCAAATGATGTGGTTGTGGGTGATGCAGGATTCTCTGGATCAATCAGCATTCCATATTGATGTGAGCAGGAATTAGGTGTAATAACTGTCAACAGTGTCAGCTCTTCAAGATAATGGCTCAAGATGTTGACCAAGATGTTAAAGCACCAGTTATGTCAGAACTGGAGTGTTTTTTACTTAAAGGGGAGGAACAAGCAACACTGATAGTTTGGGTCACTTTTCTCAAAGCTGGTATCAGATTATATGTCACACAATAGATCTGGAAGTCTAAACTAGTCTACAACAGACAATTTCATCATTGTTAAGCATGATGATTCTACCTCACAAAGATAACACCTAGCAAATTCATTTCATATAGCTGGGGTAATTTTAACTTATTGTTGCAGTTATCAGTGATGTTCAAAGACACAAATCTCCTCCACTGTTTCTCAATCATTTTTGCCTGAATTTTGGTCCATGACCTCAGTTGTCCTCAGTGACCTGAACCCATTCATACTCCAACACAATGAATTATTTAGTTTTCTCTTTATCTATTGATATATTCTCATTCATTTGTTTCATATCCCATGACCTCTTTTGATCTCTGTCATCTTTTGATTTTTTTGTTCCATTTGTTTTTTTCTCTTTTTTTTATTTTTGTATTTTCTCTTCAATTATTCTGTGTCTATTTCTCTCCATCACTTCAGGACTTTAATTCACCAAACCAATGCCTGCGATGAAGGGGGCCCCCCTGCTGTGTTTCCTCACTTAGCCAGCCACTAGGCAAAAACATAGCACTTGAGCACAGCACAAAGATGATACCCCACTGCTATGTAGAATGTAAAATCATTTGAAGAAGAGAACATCATTTTGAAGTTCAGAACAGAGCAGTAGTCTATATGTTATTTGATAAAATAAAATATAATCAGAGCAAAGTCTGAATAGGTCATAGGCTCAGTTTTATGTATCCAACATGGTACTAGCTCAGTTTGGCATGTTTTAATCAGTTTAGTCTTAAAAATGTGGGCCACATCAGAATGTGCTGACTTTGCGAAAAACTCTTTACAATATGCAACAATTGGAAAATCTGCATTATACAAGTAATACCTGGACTGTGTGAGACTTGAAAGATTTTCAGTATGTGTTTGAACATTCTACCTCACATACTGTTTTCCATAATGCCATGTACACCCACAGTGGTCAGAACAAGAGTTTAAAAAAAAGAGCAGATAGCCATACACAATGCTCTTTTTTTAACTTTCCAAAACTATAAATTGATAACAAATGCCCCAGCAGATAACAATGTCAACAATGACATGTTTTGATTAAAGATGGCTCAGGGATATAATGCATGTATAAATGCATCATCTTCGCCCCTGTCATTTGAGGTGTGTTCATACAGTGTCTGCCCCCAAAAGTGAAACTTTCTGGAAGTAGTATAAAACTAACACAGGATTTCAGAAAAAGAACATTGTCTCAATAGTCAAACATGGTGGTGGTAGTGTGATGGTCTGGGGCTGCTTTGCTGCTTAAGCACTTTATTGACTTGATGTAATAGATGGAACCATGAATTCTGCTCCCTCTATCAGGAAACCCAGGAGGAGAATGGCCAGGAATTAATCTGTGGTCTTTAGCTCAAACACACTTGGGTTATGTAGCAGGAGAGTGATCTGAAGCATACTTTCAAATGGCTTTAAAAAAAAAAAAAAAGGAGGGGGAGTTCGAGTGCCCTCATCAAGGTTTGGACTTCATGCTGTGGCATGACTTTAACCAGGCCGTTCATGCTTGAAAACCATTTAATGTTGCTGATTTCAAACAAGAGCTATCCAAAGTTCCTCCACAGATTCATTGCCAGTCATGACAACCATGTGATTACAGTTATTAGATTTAGGGGGCAATTGTGTATTTACATATGACCAAGTTATTTTGGATTGGTTTTTTTTTTCGTTAATGAATAAAATCCTTTAAAAACTGCATTCAATTAGCTTTGTCTGGTGTTTAAATCTGTGATCTGAAATGTTTAGGTGTGACAAAAAAGAAAAAACAGAAAAAAATCTGTAAGGGGCAAATACTTTTTTACAGGAAACTATAGCAGTTAGTTTAGAAGGATGGAGTTAGCAACTTTCAGTATGATGCAGGCCTTGATAGAGTCTAGCACAGCCAACATTGCGTTACAGAGTCTAAAGGTGAAATATATCCAACACCACTCCTGATGTTCCCAACAACCAATTGTTTTCTGAGTGTATAAGAGCCCTTACTCATCACTCCTTCAACAAATTCCATATTAACTTTCCTCTCTTCTTTACTCTCTTCACTCTCAATCCCTCTTCTCACCTTCCTTATCTTTTCTTTGCCCATTTCGTTTAGTCTGTGAACATACTTTTCTTTGTTCTCCTCTTCACTGAACACTGAACTGAAGATCCTACTTTTTAGCTGTAATACTTCTCTTTCTTTCTGTCTTCTTTTGAGGCGTAACCATTTGGGAGCTGATGACCTTTGGAGGGAAACCATATGATGGAATTTCCACCAGAGATATTCCAGATCTGTTGGAGAAAGGAGAGCGTCTTCCCCAGCCCCCTATCTGCACCATTGACGTATATATGGTCATGGTCAAGTGTAAGTGGAGCTTCATAGAACAGAAACTCATTTTTAATTCTAATGCAACAACACAGATTAGTCTTGGACATAAAAAAAAATATTGTACCTGCTGTTATGTGTAAAGAGTCACACATAATTGGATTACACATATTGTTATACTATGTGTTTTGAAGCAATTCCACATTGAAAAATAAACTGTGGAATTGCTCTGCAAGAAGCAGGAGTCCAAAAGAAACTCCCACAACCTCAGATTTTTATTCTGTGTCCTGTGCTGTCACTCCTAATTTCTACATTTTATTACAAAAAATATAAGATTTCCAGATTATTTCCTTTATTTTGGATGCAATAATGTAAGGCAATTTGCCTGAGGGGATATTGATCTGTTGTTTCCAAAAGGTTTGGACAAGATTCAGAGCATTAAAAACAAAACTCAGATGAGGCCTGTGGATGGTAAATAATGATCTATATTTTGTCTGGCTGTGGAGCTGTGTTTACTACAGAAATTATGTGTAAGCATCAAATATATTAAATCTGAAGAGAGGACCAGTTGGCATTTGTTTCCTCTTTTCTATTTTTTTTCTTTTTTTTTTGTCACACATTTCTTCTGTGAGCACTAGCACCAGCTTGTCGGTACTATTGGCTGGCCACTGCTGTCATGCAATCATGTGGCGCACAAGAACCTTTGGTCTGTGCTGCCAGGACAAAGACTTGGTGCCAGTGTCAACCCGGCCTTGTCCTTTGCTCTGCAAGCCCCAGCCTCTGGCCATCATTGCCACCTTGGCTTTAATTGACACCCTAAATTTGTGCCAATCTGGCAAGCAGATACATTCTCAGCAGGGAGAGTCGCTATCACCTGACTTCCTCCTGCTTTCTTTTCTTTTCACACTCTTAAATACACATGCATATATGATGCATTAATGTGCCTCTTCTTATTTAATAGCATCCCTTTGCACACTAGAAAGCATGCACCAAGATATCAAAAAAAAAGATCAGTTTTGAGTGTGAAACTGATTTGACGTGTCTGTGCATTGCAAAGCCATACATCTTTCTTTTGACCTTATTTCTCTGGATAGGTAGTCGGACTATAACTGAAGCCAGATCACATGATTACTTTGGTGTGGCACCCCTGTGTTTACTAGGACACTGGCAGACGAGGACAGTGCTCCATATGGCTATCCTAGTGATGAAACTGCATGTACATTTTAATTGGAAAATGTGACTGAAGTAAGGAATACATCTGTAATTGCACATCTTGGAACAAATATGAATGTAAAGTTTGATGATGTTAAATCTCTTTGATAGCTGTAAAAGTATAAGACTTTTACTACTACTCCCACTTTAGTGTACACTGATGATTTAGACTGTTTACCTGTTCTTTACCAACATTTTCTAATCTATGATGATGATGTGTTGCTTTGTCTAAATTGGTTTATTTTGGGGCAGTAGAGTTGTTAAATGGAATTATGTGAATGATGTATAGAGTAAAGTGCTGTAAGATTAGCTTTCCTTACATTTCTTACTCTTAAATAGACCTGTTCATGTCTGATGAGTCACACTGTAAATGCATTTATGTGTATTTAAAATGAAAAATGCATGTTATGGCAAAATTACTTGATAAAAGCCAGGCTATTGTGAATGCTTTTATGTAAATATAACAGAAGACGCATCATAAACCTCATATGCAGATTTGATGCAATCTGCGTAGGAGGAACCCCTCAGAGCAAAGTTTGAGGACTACTAAATTGCACTGCCTGACTACCACTGATGCATACCATATGTACTGCTCACTCCAATTATATGGCTTCACTGCAAGTTCACGGTGTCAGGAAATAACTAGATCTTAAATTGTGTTGTTGGGTGCTGCTGAAGGAAAAAAGATTAAACAACTGAGAACACGGATCCAGGTTCAAATTTAAAGTCTCATTGTCAGTAAGGAAATGCATTTATATTTTTGCTGTTGATGTCTATGAATGGCAGTCACTGAGACAAAAACATTTTTCAGGCTGGATGATTGATGCAGACAGTCGACCCAAGTTCAAAGAGCTGGCTGCAGAGTTCACTCGGATGGCTCGTGATCCCCAGCGATACTTGGTCATCCAGGTGGGTAAATCTCAGTGATGGAACAAGAATGAGCTTTTACAATAACATATCCCTCTTTTTCACATTTGTTTTTGTGTCATTTTAATTGCACATGTATGATTTGTCTTTGACAAATTGTACTGTATGTTAAAGTTGTAGACTTTATGTCAGTTCAGATGTAGAAGAAGCAAGGAAGAACATTTGCAATGAAATATCTAGTTTCAGACGTTGTTTTGGTGGCAAAATAAACAGTGGTTTAATATAAGCAGTCAATTACTTCTTTAGCTTTGTATTATGTCGATAACAAATTAAGGAAGTGATAATGGCTAGCCTTTGGATGACCTGTCAATCAAAATGATACCAATCACACCAGAAAAAAAAAGATTGTTTTATATAATTTCAGCTGATGTTGTCAAAAAAAGATACCCTCCTCCCCCTCCCCCAAGAGTTCTCATAGTTGTGAAATCAAATAACACAAACCAAAGCGATTTTTTTTCTTTTTTTTTTTTTTTTTTAAAGGCAGCCTGTAAATATGTTTATTAAAAAGTGCTTCAAAACAGAGGATGTTTAACCCCTGGATAGTTACCTTAAAACTTGAGTATTCCTCATTCCTGATGCCAGATTAGTCTGGTAGTCTTACTATGCTGAGATGAATTATTAGGACATCAGGTGACAATTACTTAGATCAACATCAATTGCTACTTGTTGGGGCAAGGTTTGCCCTCTCTAGACTTCCAGGTTATGGGTTTGACAAACAATAATTCAAAAACAAAGCAAAGATGTCTGTTCCTGTATTACTCCAATTGGAAAAATGTATTTTTAACTTAAACAGAACATTTAAAAATTGCAAGTTAACTATGAAAATCTTTTGATTAATCACAATTTTAAAAATCTAATGGGCTTACAGCCCTAATAAATACTAATGTTTTATTTTTCAATAATACATTGTGAGTTCTCACATTTACAGACTCGGATTAAAACTCCAGTTGTAACATAAACCTTTGCATAAATCACTTCGAATATAATGGTGTGATCATATAAACATGTTGTCAGGGTGACGACCGCATGAAGCTGCCCAGCCCCAATGACAGCAAGTTTTTCCAGAGCCTGCTGGATGAGGAGGAACTGGAGGACCTGATGGATGCTGAAGAGTACTTGGTGCCCCACTCCTTCAACATTCCACCACTGGCATACACTCCACGCACACGGATGGACTCTAACAAGGTATTTTATGTCAAGAATCAGCACACATCTAAAGGGATAAAAGGGCAGCTTCACATTTTAACAGCAATGTTGGGATACTAGCATGACTCAAGACGTTGTTTGTATCAGTGGGTTGCTTAAGCTAATTAAGTGCTAATGCCGAGAAGATGTGGAATGAATACGAGGATGTGGAGATTGCTTGGACAGATGGTCTATGGACTGGAGAGTGATGTTGAAGGAGCGTTTGTGGGTAAAAAGAGGAACAGGTGTAGCAGCAGGCATGCAGGAATCCTGGCAAACAGGAACATGTAATTGTTTTAGATCCAAGAGTTCAAACTTGTCCTGGGAGCCAGAGAGCGTACCAAGGTTGGAACAACAATCTGGCGTTAGCATGCGATCTTCCGTGGCTTAAGTAGTGTTGTTGATGAGAAGCAGGTGTATGGCTGGGTCATAGAAACACGCCCCATGGCTTACAACACATTCTTTTTAACTTCTTTGTTTATGTTAACAGGAAACTTGGCTCTTTTGTAAAATAAAACATCAACAGACTTTAAAAAAACTACTAAACTCCAAGAACATCAATATTGACCACCATTTGGTGGACCTGTAATGTTTCTGTAGGAAAAATACTAAAATGCATAACATGTGCACCAATCAGCAATAACATTGCAATCACTTGTCTATTGTTGTAGAGGCCCTTTCTGTGTCACCAACTTACATGAATACAAGCTGAAAACTACCAAAATTACATACAAAACAGAGAAACACTAAAGTTTTTACATATTGATATTTGCATTAAAATATTGGTTCTAAAATTATCTAAACTTCCTACCTTAATCCAAAACATTAAAATTGGGTTGAGCGATGATTCGAAGTTGTGGGTACGGTAAGTGTAAATGATTGATTGTCTCATTTGTCTCTGTGTGGTGACCTGTGCATTTCCTGTCTTTTGCCCAATGGCAGCTGGGTAAAGATATTATATAATGTTGCCTGTCTCACTGTTTGTCTCTGATTCAAGTGTTGCCACAACGTTTTATGTCTTATACTTACAAAAAAAAACTTACACCACACCATAGAATGAGGATATATTTCTCTAGTTTTTTCTAGGTGTAGATATCATTAAATAACCTTTTCAAGTACTCAAAGTTAACTTAATTTTTCCCTATTTATCACATCAAGGCTCTGGATGTTGTGGCACTGTCTTTGTCGATTCTTTTCTGCAGCATTATATTGATATCAGGGACAGTCCCTCTAGATTGGGATGATTGTTCCCTTTTTGAAGAAAGGGAAGCCAATTACTGGGGAATCAAACTCCTGAGCCTCCATGGTAAGGTATATGCACAGATGTTGCAGAATAGAGCCCAGTCAATAGCCAAAGAGCAAATTCCACAGGAACAATGCAGGTTCTGTTTTGGTCATGGAACACTGGACCAGCTGTGGACCCTGGCCAGGGTCCTGGAGGGGGACATGGAAGTTAGACCAATGAGTCCACAAGTGTTTTGTAAAACTGGAGAAGGCATTTAACTGTATCCCTGCTGTACCCTGTCACAGATCGTGTTCAGAATTTTTTTCTGTTCATGGATACTACTTGTTTTATCTTCAATAGTGACACTGACATTCACCAATGTTTACCTCTCATCTTTTCACCGTTGTTTGAGATTAAGAGTGCTGGTCTTTGGTGGAGCAGTCTCTTTTGTGCCTTTACATCATTATCATCTATTTCGTCCTAATGTCATTTGACTATACCAGTTGGATACCTGAAGACTAGTTGGACATATGTGTTGATGCCTCATATTTTATGTCTTTGAGGTGGTTGCAATTGTATCCTCATTAAGACTTCCATACACCTGTGGGATACCCTGATACTTGTATCTGTCAAAGGAGTCTTTCAGGTTCTTGAGATAGCCCCTAAAATATTTTTATTCTTCTTTTTCCCTCAGCATGTACTGCAGGACTTCTCGATTAAAGCACAAAACATGAAAACACACAAAAAATAATTAAAAGGATCCAAGATTTCATATGCACAGCTTTACTTTGGCTTTGTCTATTCTTAAATCACAGAAACTGTATTTTAAAAAAAAAAACAAAAAAAAAAACCTGATGTTTAGAGTCAGATCTCTTCAATTCTTAAAAGTCCCTATCTTCCATTGGACTTATTCATCACATAACTAGTCTCACAGTTGAGTTTCATCCATTTGTATTCCAGTGTTCTTCTGTATTTGTGCCAGAATAAAAATACCTACAGAATGCCAACAAGAGAGTTGTCTCTTCTTCTGAGTGACAATGTGAGATTATTTATTTGTACGATATTTTTTGCATTTGCTTCCACTCTTTTTTTTAGGTGTTTCTTCTTTGTATGCAAAGTTAATTTAAGTAATATCATACAGAAATCTTGCTCATGACCACAATGACCTTAATGAGTACTAAAACATACTCACTTAGACAATGTTCAGTTGTGTATTTGCATAAAATGTCTAAATGATGTTCTAGAAACATATCATGTTATTATTTTCAAAATGTTCATTTTTATTGCAGTAGCAGTGAAAGTAGATTGATAAATATTTTAGTAACTTAAAACAAACGCCACAAGTCACTTGCAGAAAAAAACAGATGAACATAGAAGAACATTTGAGTGGGATGCTTTACCATTTTTCCTGAAATTATCATTTAAGAAGAGTTTAATAAATTCACAATGTTTTTATGGTAGAAAAAAAGTTTACCTTGGTGAATGGATTAGTGATGATGATGCTTCTTTCTCAACTTCTGACACAAGTAGATGAAGAAACAATGGGATTACCATTGGGGAATTTTCTAGATATACTTGTTTTTAAAGTGTAATGACAACACAAAAAAAAGTTCTGGGGCTTCACCAACTAACCTCAGAGTCAAAGTGTAAACCACTGCAGCATGTATTGTATCTTTATAGATGCAACAAACAAGATTTTTGACATTATTCTAGCAAAAACCTATTTGCTCAGTAAATCTATAAGTTCAGAAATGATACTCACCATAAAAAGAAAAAAAAATAGATTGTTTGTTCTATACTATTGCAGCTACATGAGCTGCACACATATGATCGTGGTTGTGCGTCCCTCATGTACGGCCTGGAGCTAAATTAACTGTCCTCTTTTTTCCCCTCCCTGTAAAGAAAGTATATTCCTCATGCTGAAAAGGCCTGCAGCAAAGGAGTCAAGATTGTTGCTTCTTTCCTCAGACTCAGAACTGTTGGACACTATTTCATGTTTTGGTTTCTGTTCTGTTTTTTGCTTTGAGATGTTTCTTCTGTGACATCTAGTCCTCATATTGTGAAGGGAGGCAGATATTGTAACTAACTTTATTAAGCAGCAAATAGACTATGTTCACACTGAACTGAACATTTTTTTTTTTTTTTTTTTACATATCGAAACTCTATTAGCCAAAAACAACATAAAATACATTTTCCACCTGAGTCAGATTCAAATCATACACATAGATGGTTTCAGGTCAATTCATGTTTATTTATACTACGTCTATTATAAAACAAATTGTCTCTAGGTGCCTTTCAGAGACCCAGAACATGACCCTCGAGAAAATATTAAATAAACAATGGCAGGTAAAACTCATCTAGCAGGAGAAAAACTTTAAAATCAAACTGTGGCAAGGAAAAACTCCCTTTTAAAAGGGATGAAACCTTGAGCAGGGCCTGGATCATGAGAGGGGACCCTCCTGCCAAAGGTCAGAAGGATAGAAGAAAAAAAGAGGAGTGAGATGGGACAGACAGGATAAACGGTGAGGTAGAAACCCACTGGGATGGTCAGTAGGTGGGACTGCAGGTCAGCGTGCATAAAAGAGAGGTCCATGGAGCTTTTTTGTCTTTTTTTTTTTTAATGGGAGCAGGAGGAAACTTTTCAGTCTATGCACGTTTTAAATTTTATGCATCAGTCACTGAGAAATATGTAATGGGCAGTCTAGAATTAGAGAAAAGAATGAAATGCCCTAGTATTAACATATCAAAATTCCTCCACCAAATCTCAAAGTCAACAAAAAGGCAGTTTATATCTTTTATATCTTTTATATCTTATTTGAAATATTCCAAAGTAATGATTTAGTTATGGGTGCCTAGTTTTAAAAATATTGAGGGGACCAATAGGGGTATTAAAATTTGCTGCTGATTTTTATTATTTGTTTTGTTTTGTTTTTTTTGGCAGGAATTAAATCCTGGCCAAAAGATAAAGATTCTTGTTTTTCTGTTTTTGTAACAAAGCGAATTTTTATTCCAGGATTTATTTTTGACTTTATGACCTTTCAGACTCAGTGGTAGGTAAAATTAGTAAATTATTGGAAAAGGGAAGCAAAACAGTAGCTTTTAAAATTAGTGAACAAAGATAAATCAGAGTAAAGCTCCCCGACAGGCTCTGAGGACTACTTCTTCTTTTTTTTCCTAATGGAAGTAGATACAAATGCACACAGCAGGACACAGCTGATATGACTACTTTAAGACTTTGCTGTGTGGAGCTTTTTAATTAAAATCCTTTTTAATTAAGCTGTCTTTGGTAGTCATGCTGCCATATTATTGTTTGACACTGCTGTTTGTCTCCCCTGCCTGTCATATTCGAATACAACAGCAGAACAGTTCAAAAAGTATTTCATACAGGAATTTATCTTGTGGAGGTTGCTGTGGTTAGCAGACACACACTGCTGTCTTGACTAAACCATTTTCTTCTCCACTTCTTTTCAGAACCAGTTTGGTTGCCAGGATGCCAGTTTCACAATGGAGGACATACTGGCCACCCTCCCACGAGTGGTTCCACCTGCGTCTGGAAGCGGCCTCCCTCCACAGGAACTGGCTTCAGGTGGCCAGATTAGTGGTGGATTTGTCCGTGGCAGCCAGGATGACCCTCGCTGCAATGGCACCCTGAGGAAGCAGGCCTCCCCAAGGTCAAGCACCCTCGGAGCTGGTGCAGCTCTCACTCCAGGACAAGGTGAAGTAGGATCTTATATGACAGCTGTATTTGAAGAATCATCCAAGCATACTACACACAATGAGGGAGGAGATTTGTGTGTGTGATTCAACATTCTGCATGTAGGATGTGGTGGGTGTGATAGGTTAGTGATATATCCCTCCTTAAACTGCTAGTATCTCAACACACCCCTCTCAAAAAAAGAAAGAAGATACTACATGTAATGCCATAATCGGTGACATGAGTTCAGCAGCTGATAAATAAAAATAAAGTACATCTCTCAGGACCAATACAGCAGTTGCAGTACACAAGAATGCACTCCACTGAAAATGCATGAATCCTGCTTACTGGTGAAAAGTGACTGGCATAGAAAGGACAGAACTATATTAGATGCCAAGCAATTCTACCCAGGATCCTCTCCAGCGTGATGTTTTTTAAATTTCTGTCTCGTTCCCTTTCTGTCTTTTGCTTCTCAAGGTGGAGTGGAGGATGGTAATGGACAGCGTTACAGTGCAGATCCTACTGGTAATATTGCAGAGCGAGGTGCGAAAGGAGACAAGGAAAAGGATGGCTACATGACTGCCATGAGAGACAAGAATGCTTCAGGTTGAATTCAAAATTTCTGAGAGAAACTAAATGTGTTGATAAAGTTTTCAAATGTTTTGCTAAACATGGTTATTTTGCACATTTGTGTTAACGCCTGGTGACATCTTTGGTAACATCTAGCACTCGTCAGTAGAAGTATATAATCTTTCTGTGGATCTCACATGCTTCTTTTTATGTCCAGATTACCTCAACCCTGTAGAGGAAAACCCCTTTGTCACACGTCGAAGGAATGGCGATGCTCATGTGGTGTTTGATCGAGCCAGCTGCCACCCCCTGCACTTGGCTGGGGCCACTGCAGCCCCCAAAAGCCAGTCCTCCCACGGCAACGATGAGTATACCAACGAGCCGCTGTACCTGAATACATTCCTTAACCCCGGGGACAAGAATGGATTGGCTGGCGCAATCTCCTTCTCCGGCTCTGCGTCGTCTGCTGCACAATCAATCCAGCAGACAGTGAACCCATCAACATCAAGCCACATCGTTTCCACCACTGGATACGTGGTGACTCCTGGCCATCTCCCCCACCCGTCATATCCATCACATACCTTGCATCCAGGACATTCAGGACATGCTCTGCACTCAGGCATCACCAGCAGCACCATAATGTTTGATAAGAAAGGCAAGAAAGCCACTTTTGACAATCCTGAATACTGGCAGCACAGTCTCCCTCCGAAGTCCTCGCTGCACAACCCTGAGTACCTGCAGGACTGCAGCACACGTTTCTTCTACCGGCAGAATGGACGGATTCGGCCTGCTGTGGCCGAAAACCAGGAATACTTGTCCGAGGCTGCTATGAAAGCTGGAAATGTGTTGCCACCCCCTCCATACAGGCAGAGGAACACTGTGGTGTAGTGACCCACCTGTATCACCCAGCAGGATGAATACAGAGATATGGTGGAGAAGAACAATCCTCTCTTTTCCATCTCGTACTTCTCACCTGGGTTCCCTTTGCACCTTCTCTGAACACTTGTCTTTTGTCATGTCTTATTGCAAATCATGTATTCCCTTCGTAAGGATCTGCCTTTTCATGACAGAACTGCAGTAACTGTCACCGAGAGCCTCAACTGACACTCAAACCATCTTTGTTAACCACATTCTCAGCCATGACCCCTAAAGCAATTATGGGCAACTCTGTGAGGGTGCTTCTGTCCTGGAGAAAACTGCTCTGGCACCTCGAGCATCACAGAGGTATACAAACACAATCAAATATTGAAAAGAAGTTGTTAATGAGAGAAAAATGAGAAATGAACTGAGGGTAGTCCAAAGAGGATTGTTTTCATGACCTTAGAAGATTACTTTATGCACCCATGAATCATTGCTCAACATGGTTTTTTAAGCATTTTCCATCCAGCTAGATGTGTAACTTGCTTTATTCACAAATTGCTATTGCGTGGGCGCGGTCGATAATGCGAAAAGTGCATTCAGAGATGTTTCTTGACTTACCAGTGAACCTGTACTCAAGCTCTTAAGCCAGATATGACTTCCTCTCCTGCCCACACGCTCCTTTGAGTTTTACATTTAACTGCACTGGTGATGTAACTCACACACACATCATACCTGGATCAAGTTAACATGCCTGAAGGCTTGACACACCAATAATAACCATACATTAATTCACCTGTAAAAACACGCTCTGACGGATGAGTCTGCTGCTACATGAAATAGATTCTGGAGGAGACTGACCTTGTGCTCGGAGACGGAGCATGCCAATAATGGCAGTCGGTGGCGCGGCGCAGGAAAAAGGGTCAACACGAAAGAAAATGTCACCGCAGCTGTTAAATCACCTCACACCTGGTTGAAAGCATTTGATAGATTATGACATGGCTACGGCGAGATTTAAAAGGTTGATTGCTCAGAGGATGACCCTTTAATTCCTACTTGTGTTTTCAGTCCTGTTTCCTGTTTATCAAAAAATCCAGTCAGAAGAACTGCACTAAAATGGTCCGTGGTTGTAATTCCTTTAAAGGGGACAAGGAAAATAAATTTAGAGAAATATTTGAACACAAAATAATTTTAGAAACTTTAACTATTTTATTTTATTTTTTTCATCAGGGATATGTTTACTGTGTTACCTTCTCTTACAATGTACTGTGTTTGCCACAAGAAAAAGGTGTAAACAGCACAGATAACGAACAGCAAAAGAGCACTGTGAACACGACAAAGAGGTTAACACCTCAGAGATGAAAATAATGCGCTTATGTCACAAGAACGGCACAATCCTGGATGAAGACCTCCTGGACCAAGCCCTGTTTGCGAAGAGTATCTCAAAGACAACTGTGACAATTTTTATTTATTTATTTTAACATCTGTGTGTTCATAATCAAAACAGTTCACATGGCTTTATAGTCACGAGCTCCTGTTTCTTGTGGTTGAGGTGAGATTGGTGGAGGGGCTGTCAAAATTCTTGAAATAGACCTCTTTTATAATTTTATAATCAAACAATGAATCAAACTGGCACACTTTCTTTTCTATTGTGTGAAATTAATGGTGATACATAACATCTTAGTGCTGAATCTACTGATGGCTGGCTTCCTGTACTCACACAGTCCCGTCAGATGCCACATTAAACTCTGATGGAGACCACTAGCATCTGTCATCAGATGACTTTGAAGCCTAATTTAGGCACTGCTTACAGTTTAATAGCACTTAATGCTCTGGGACAGCTAAATGACTTTGCTATTACTCTCATTTCAAATGGCATTTTGTTCACCATGTTGTAATTATAATTTACGGTGACTCAACGTTTTAGTTTCAGCAGCATTTCACTGACAAAGAAACGTTATCGCTGTAAAGATAGACAGTAATAGAGTTTGGTGAGGCTGCATGGCACAGAGATATTGACCATCAGGGAAATGTGGTGATTGTCTTGGTTTTAATTCAGTACAGAGGTACTCCTTTGCTCTCACATTGACCTTTTAAGATGCTGGTGGAAGCATCAGAAACTGATAAGCTGTTCAAAAATGTTGTCTATTTCAAATAGCAAAATAGCTTGCTTCATTATAGATTATTCCCCCCTCCGTGCATCATTTTCAAATCCAATGTTTCCATCATAATCATACATTTCTTTTCCACTGTTGTTTAAGATATGACATATTCTGAAGTTTCAACATATTCCCACTCCAACTTTGTCTCATAAAGACACTTGAACATGAGTCACAGGGACCCACATTTTTAGCACCGGGTAGACATTTTCAGTATGGCTTCACAGTACTTACGTACATAGCAGATGAGGGCTTTTAACAACTGATAAAGCCCAAAACAGGAAGAGTTGTAAAGGAATATGTAAAAAGCCTACCAGCTAGATTAAAAAAAAATATAAAATTAAAAATCCAAGTAGTCATGTGACTGACCTTGAAACGTCCAGTCAGACAACTGTTCCCTCTGAATTCTTTTGTTTACAGTCACTGTTTTTTTAGATTTAGCCAGGACAACTTCGTGCTTAATTTTGGAAAAAATTGAGTTAAGCAAAATACACCTTTATTTCAACTTTTGCCACCTCTTGTAAGGCACACTTTTTTCTTTTTTTCATAAGCTTCTCCTCTGTCTTCTGGTTTACTGTAGTGATATTTGCCACCATAATGTCAGATACCCTTTAGCTGCAGTCTCGTGGCATCATTTCAGTTTTCAGTGACTTCTCTTTGGTTTATGAAACTACCCTCCACAGTGAAAAGTGATGCTATAGGGCAACCCTTTGTATTGAAAAGTAATCAAAAGCCAGTGTCCTTCTGCAATAAGTTGGGAAGGGAAAATGGATTGTGCACCTTGCACCAAGATGATGCATGGAATAAGTCTAAATTAACTTAATGTAGTGACTGACTAGAAAATGTACCATATCTCAATATACTGTTCACTGATATTGCAATATTACACCACACATACCTTAATCTACGACTTAAACCACGCTGTCAACTGTATGTAATTGGCAATAATGTTACATTATTGATGGGGACTGGACAATTTTTGTACATGTCTCGCCACTGATAAGTGCATCATTGTACAAGCACTGTTACAGAACCATGTGCCTCTGTGTTCAATATTCAGATGAGCAGAGCTGATGATTTACTACTGTACAAAGCACAGATGTTGCCCTGGCACATTGTTTTCTCCGCCTCTCAGGTTTTATGGGAAATAATATTCATCTAGTTGAGCTCCAGCTGAGGCACAAATTGCGAAATCGTAAAGGGACATCAAACCTATTGAAAAGAAAAAAAAAGGATAATGGAAGATAGATTAGTGCCATAATATCACGGTAGATGCACAGATGAAATGTGCAACTCAGTGGATATGTGAATTTTTATAGTGATTTTTACTGTGTCAATTACAGTATCACTTTGGGATAGGCTCTGTTCTGTTTCTAATCTGATTTACGTGCTTTAGATCTGCTGATATTTTCTATGTGAAGTGAAAAAAATCCCCCAATAGTTTTGTCATGTTATCACCCATGATGTATCGGTAATAGTTCTTGAAGACCTGAATATGGCCATGTATCCAAGAGCAACAAGAGCAGCATAGAGTCTCCAAAAGGCTTTGAAATGGGTCTCAGTGGAGAAATAAAGCCAATCTGTGGAAGAGAAAACCTGCTGGTACTCTCAGCCAGCAACCATCACAGGGGCTTTTAACTTTTTGAATGCTAATCCATCCACTTTCCCTTGTTCTGTTGGGAAATCATGTCACCCAACATATCAGCCCTGTGCCCCAGCTAGGAAGCCCTGAACGACAGGCAATAGGTTGTAATCCCACAGTGAGGTTAAAACGAGGTTATTAGCATTCAAGAAATGTTACCCAACCAATGCATCAATGGTACAAAAGCCAGGAGAGAGAAGGTGTGTGTGCTGTAACAGGCAGAGAGTCAGGGGGTGGGGGGTGGCACAGAGTTAAATGTCCCTTTATATTTGTCCTCAGAGGTGACTGTGCTCTGTAAGTATGTACTAAATATTGTTTTTCAGCAGCGTGGAATTATCGGACCGTTTCAGAAAAGAAAAAGAATCAAATGTTAACATGAGTCATACTGTATTTATTGTGAAAATACCTTGTGCCTCATAAGAGGAATGCATAAATTATGTAAGAGAGCACAGCAATTCCTTTAAATAATTATAACACTGACTGACTGCTCTCTCTGAAAGCCGGCTTCTTGGTAACAGTTATATTTACATCTTTTGCATCTGTTTTTGTTGTTCTTGTGGGCGTGTGTTTCCACAAATGAAAAAAAAAAATGTAATCATACATGGTATAAAATCATCTTTTTTTGTGTCTTTCTTTTATTTGCTGTTTAGGGTCTCATTGGGAGTTTTTGATATGCAGTTGCATCATCTTTTGTCTTTCATTTTTTTCTGTTTAATTTAATTTATTTGTTTAATTTACAACACAAGTCATCTCAGGGCACTCTACAGAGTCAAGTTCAGTACAGTCAAGTCGTATGATAGTTCAGTTCATTCCAGCTCAAGCCAACTCTTTTCTATGGCATTTTGTCAACTTTCGTGAACTGTTATCTGCGTCAGGATTTAGAAGTCAGATGTTTTGTTCTTCAGAGGAGCTCAAGTCCATATTGAACCTGGACAGGAAGTGATTGCCAAATGACAAATATGTTTCTCACTTGTGTACAGAGACGATATATTCAAGGCCTCACCTGACAAGTTTCACAAATCTGACTTTTATTGCATTGTTTACATATTTCACTTAACCACGGTTTTGTCAACCAGCAGTTTCTAACACATTTAACCAGATATCCTAAAATATCCTAAAAATGTTGTACCATGTGTTGTCTATAAGTTCATGTTTCCCCTATATGATTAGGGTGACTTTTCGAAATCCAAGACCTTAAATGTTGCTGTATTTTTACCTTTTCTTTTTCTTCATTGGTCCAGGCACTGGAATATTTCACAACTTTTACAAGTTGTCATGGATTCCCTGACCACTAACCATGTTGCATTTGGGGGCTTCAAAGCAAAAGTTGGTTTACTGTTTCCATTATGTCTTGTGTGATCTTCGAAATAGAACAGGCCTACTCTGTCCTTTAAGATCCATCCAGCCCAGAAATGAGGACTTTGGAGGTTTTAACTCTTGAACTGGGACAGAGAGACTGTATTTATAGAGCCTGCTCTATTTCTATCGTTTGATTATTCATATCATGAGGACTTTTTTTTTTTTCACATCACAAACGATTTCAGTCCACCTGTGGTCTAATTGATCTCACTGTGCTGGAAAAGCACCATCACATTTCAGATCCGAAGGTTAATAACACCACTAGCAGCAGCTTCATACTGTGCTTTAAAACATCTGAACATCAATTAAAAGGAAAATACAAAGTCACAGAAAAACATGAATTCCAACATTGTAGTCAAATCAAACTGTGTTTGATGGTCACAGTGGGCTTTTTGTACTGATTCATACTGTATTTGTACATTTACCAGTGCCATGATAACTATGATGAATGAGAGTGGTTAGGTAAGCACAGTTTACAGTGAATTGAATGGATGGAAAAGCTGTAAAATGGAATAAATCATTCTCTTTTCACTAAAATGCTTAAAAAATGGCTTACTCAATTTTACTATCAATTAAAAAAAAATAAATAAAACATTAAATAATATTTTTATAGGTGAGAAAAAATGTGGGCAGGTGTATCTGTAAATAGAACAATTATGTTTTTTTTCGAAGGTGAAGATTATTTGTTTTTATTTCTTCTTGCATTGTTGCATTTTTCAGTGGTCCACTGTATCCTAATCTTTACTTTGGGGGAATATCGTTTCTTTATGTATATAGATATATATACAGTAAATATATATATTCTGTAAATGTAATTTTAAGAGTGACATTAAAAACGCTTGCAGGGTCTTCTTGTCACCCACATACCCCATCACTTCCCCCGTGATTGTGCGATTGTGTTTTCAGCAAAACTTGGTGGAATTTGTGTTTCAGCTTCTGCTCTTAGTCACTTTGTAGAAGTGAATTATTATCTTATTCTTTACTGGAGATGTTTTGCACACATCACCCTCCCTGACGCTTCTCTCAGTATTATCGAACAGTTGAGATTTAGTTTTTGTTTTATTTTTTATTTTAATTTATTTTTTGTACACTTAATGCTGTTGCGATATTTTTAATATTTAGTATGGCATCCTTAATAACTCTTATTAATCCATCGCTGTCCCCAGACAAGCTGATTTGTGAAACTCATGTCATCTTGAGTACTTTCACTATCATTTTCACTGGCCTCAGTCGTTGTTTTTACTTCCATCTAGATAGGGCAATACTGATTGAAAGGTGTAGCAATATCACATTGCAGCCCCTTTTGGGGCTGAATTAAGTTCAAGAGAAAAAAAAAAACATGAGGCACTTTGTATGGACTGGATTGTTCATTTATATTGTTTTTGTCATTGTGCAAATGAAGTCAGGTTCCAAGTTTGACTTCATGGGGCCTTTTTTGTCCCCAGAAGTCTCACGTTCAAAGGAAGCTCATATTTTCATTTAAAGGGATCTTTTAAAAGACTTTTGGGGCACTTTTTGTACCACACCGAGTTTCTGATGTGAATACTGCCATCGAAATTGTGAAGTATTTTCATTGGGACATTGTTGCAAATGGGTTAGTAGCAGTCAAACAATGCTTTACAAATCTGACAAAATGTATTGTTTAAGAACTGAACCTGAATGTTTGTTTAGTTTTTGATGTAAATCTATTTGCAAAACATACATTTATGGAGCATTGGGATAAAACTGTCCTTGTACGACATGGTTCACCTCTAATGGATTCAAGCACAATTTGTGTTTATTTAATCAAAAAGTGAGATAGACAACTTGAGATTTTTGTGTTGTTTTCTGACAACATTGTAGTTTACTAATCATATTACTAATCTCTTCAAATGTCAAAAGTTAGACTTTTTTGTTTTGTTTTTTGTTTGTTTTTTTCTGAAAATGTACTAGCTTTGGCATTTGATGATTTTGGTGGCAATTCTTTTTTTTTTTTTCTAAAGTTCCAACATTACACATGATGCTGGGAGCTGATTAGCTCCTTAAACATTGTTGAGTCTTTTCATTGTTAAAACTGAAGTTTGACAGAAAGGATATTCTACTGTTAAATCAACAACCGTTTGTACTGACTCCTTAAAATGATTGAAAAACTAAGCTTTTTAGTCTGTACTTTGTCACATTACCAGTTTCACATGCTACTTTTCAATGCTTAATCGACACATTTCCCTCAGCTAAAGCATTTAAAAACATATCCCCTCTGTTTTGTTACATGAATCTGTCAAAAATATATTTTTAATTCAATAAAGACCAGTCAAAATTTAAAGATGGGTTGTGTTCATTTTTCTAAACCTTTTTTTCTATGAGTAAAAGCCCAATAGTTCTTCAATTTGCTATCCCCAATTGGAAATTAGATCTACAACATTTATGGTTTATAATTAGCAGTCGATCCCATGGTGTCATACTGTGATGGACTTTGACTTCAAGCAAGCCAACAATTGACCAATCCAAGAGACCCGCCCCTTGAACACAGATGACCTTGGATGTTGTGATCTGGAATTATGATGGCAGTAAGGTCAGGCCTCTTCTGCTTGCACTGTGAAGTGTTAACCCTCTCCTCCAATTGAACCTTATTATCAATCGTATTTATTTTAAGACTGTGTACATACCCCTCCATGGCATATTTAAGTCCCGCTTGAATGCTCCTCAATGACGGGTGGTCCTTTTGTGTCTAAAACATCTTGGGGAAAGGTTTTCACTCAGGCAGTTCCATCCATCTATCCATCTTCCTCCGCTTATCCGTGGTCGGGTCGTGGGGGCAGTAGCTTGAGCAGAGAGGCCCAGACTTCCTTCTCCCCAGCCACTTCGTCCAGCTCATCTGGGGGGATCCCGAGACGTTCCCAGGCCAGCCG
>JAOWBL010000014.1:8042219-8058480 GCA_028564865.1 Zenarchopterus dispar | reverse complement strand
ATATAAATATATATATATATATATATATATATATATATATATGGATTATAATGTACTATAATTGCAAAGACATTTGTATATTATGGTTCTATATAAAGCCTATAAGGCTAAACAGTTTAAAATGCAAGCACAAGCGATCAATATTACTTTTTAAAATTTAGTCATATTTCCTCATTTGTTCCCTGTGCTTCTATGTTTTAATATAAGAATATGCCCCAAAAAATTTTAATATCTATAAAAAATATAAACCAAAAAATGAATTAAAGGAAGATAGTCTACATGTGCTGCAGTAGTCTTTTTGAGCCTCCACTCTATTTCTCATTTGCTTAGTTTGGTAACATATAACACTCAGGCTGTATTTGACCTCAGTCTGTCATGTGTTTCATAATTTACTAGACATAAAGTGTTTGATCAGAACAAATATCTTAGTTCTGTTTGAGTGAAATTGAAGAAATGACGATAATAATAATAACATATGTGGACCATGATACTGCCTAGGCCTCATCAGAGCACTTTGTTCCTTTCATTTTATTTGTTGCTACTAACAAAATAACTGGTATTCCCTGCAATGAGGATTTACTGCATGGAAATTTTCGTAATTCCTACATATAAAGTCTCTCTCTCTCACACACACACACACATACATACACACACACACACACACACACACACACACACACACAACAAGACAAGGTCCTGTTCCAGTACTATCTTCAGTTCACTTATCACCCACTTGCTTGCTAATGGGCTACCTAATTGAATTCATTACTGTGCCAAAAGGGGTTTGAAAGTGACCCTTCGCTGGATCCAAAACCAATCCACATCTGTCATCAACTGTGGGGTAAGGCGCAATCAGACTCTCTGTCCCTGAGATGCAAAATCAGTTGTCTTTATCCTGACTGATGTGTTCATCAGGGCTGATGGACATTTTTTCTTCCTGTTATTGTGTCACTCTGATGGAAATTTTCCATGTGAAACGTGATAAGTATATTACGTTATTACAACTTGAAAGCTGTACACTACAAATGACCCCACTTGAATATATAATGGCATCAAAAGCTGGCTAAATTAAGTCTTTGAAAAGATTCAATACAGTTTGTTTTGTTCCGTTCACTGAAACGATTTACTCGTATCCATTGAGTCATTCACTGAAAATTTCTATATATTGGTCTCTTTTAGCATCCAAACTTCAAACTTCATAAGCATAAGTGTCAGCCTTGATGCTACATGGGCTTAAAGGATGAGATGCACAAATTAAGAAGTTAAAATTATCTTTTAATTCAAGAGCCACATATGTGTTTTTGAGTTTGTGTGATAGTTTTATTTATTTTTATTTTGTTTTGTTTTGAAGATTTAATCAGTTTGTTAAAACTAAATTGAGCAAGTTATAATTTAGGGAACCCAGACACCAGTGAACCTTGGTTAGAATCATTTAAAATTATCAAAAGGTGCATGTCTAAATAAACTTCAACCCAGATTTGTTCAGAGGCTGCACATTTATAAAACATACTTAATTCACGTGTTGGTGTGTGTCACTAATCAACAGAAGTTCAGACTTTTGTCTGGGACAGATAAACTAGGCAAAATTAATTATAATACAGAGAAAGTGAATTGTAAAAGCAATTATTCATTTATTCAGTGCTGTGCTGAAAACCAGTTAAAGATATTAATCACAAATAATCATAAGGTAATTGCAAATTTATTTTCATTTGTGATAATTTTTTTAAAATTTCACCCAAATTATTTTTAATTACAAATGATTCACAAAATAGTTACGCTAGCTGAATCGTCACTTCAAGAAAATTGCATTACAGTTTTCAAAAAAGTTTGTTTTAAAAGAAATTTTACCTATTTTTTTCTTTTTCTGTTGTATATTTGTGTCTATGTATGTTATTAAAATTTTGATTGTATTTTTTTTTCTAAATTTCCACTTGTTTCTGTGAATTGATATACTGCTGATGATTTCATGATACTTTCTCTGGGAGGATAAATAAAGTCACTATCTGTCTATCTAGTTCTGTGTATAAGAGCACAGAGACAGAATAAAATCATGCTGATTAGACAATAAAATCACTTTCATTATAACCAGTCATTACTTTCATGATTAAAGTGATAATGCATTGTTTTGATAGCTCTAATTTTAAGTCAGAAAAAAGCTGCTTCAAACAGAAACTACTAGTGAACTATTCAAACGTAGAAGGAAAATGACCAGGTCGAACTGATTTTACACAACATGAAGGCAGTTATGAGCAAAACCAGAGTAAAAATAAATAGTCTCCTAAGGGGCTTGTGCCGGGGCCACAGCTAATGAAAAGGAACAACTATGAATCAAACTGGATTTTGCTTTTGAGTACTTTTACTGGTTTTATGTTTGTCTGTTTTCCACAACATGGCATGTAGTTCAAAAGTACGATTGAAAATATGTCCAAGAGAAGAAACCGGGATTTTGGCTATTGTAAAACCAATTACATCTACACAAATGGCTAGCTTTGTAATATGTGGACATTTTTTGGAGGGGTAGATTGGGATTTAACTGTTCTGAAGACTTCTTTTTTTTTCCAAATATGAATAGCTTGAGAATGTGAAAAAGAGAAACAAAAAAAGTGGCTGTTTGCCCACATAATCGTAACCCTCTGCAGGAAGATAACAGAAAATTACTTCTTATTTTTCCTGTCTTTTGAGTTTTCTCTCTTGAGAGAAAGTATTGAAAAGGAGCCCTTTTTATCTTTCTTTTCAGCCAAATGAACCTGTTGTGTAGGTGACAAGAGAGAAGACATTCATCCACTGGCTGATGTCCTCTCTTACATCTCCCTAGTCCATCTCTCTCTGGAAGCGCAGAGACCTGCAGAAAGTCCATTAAGGCCTATCTTAATGAAGAGGGCTGGGACACAATGGCACCTTTAGAGAGGCGAGCGGTGATCAGAGAGGTAGATGAGGAGTCCAGCTCTTCCACAGATTCCCAGTAGTCAATTTGAGGCTTTGATTTCATCCTGTGCTGGTGCAACATTACAGCGTAATGAACAGAAAGACAGAACTGCTTCAGCCATCAACTAACCAATCTTAAATTGACACAATCTCAAATGTTTTTTATGTCCTTTTATTCAAATGCTCACCCATTTCCACGTATGAAGTGTTTTGTTCATGTAAAAAATTATTCTTTCATTCAAATGCACAATGTTGAGAGTTAATGAATAATTTTAGTATACCTGAAAACAGCTGAAGATAAGATTTTCTTTGGCTGTTATTACTCACAAAAAGTCCATCATTAAGAAAAAAGAAACCATGTCAAACATGGCAACACCTGGAGAAAAATACTACATCAAGCTTACAGTCGCATTTGCTGCTTTAAAACATTTGTTTTGCATATTACCGTAATGTGCAATGTAATACAAAAGAACAATCCTTCCCTAAATGGGTTCTAGTTCATCAAAACTGCCCATCCACTATTAAAAAAAAAAAACAGGGAAAAACTGCTTTTGTGTGTATTGCTTTAGTCAGTCCTTAATATGTTAGTAATCACTGTCAAAAATCGGACTGTTTGGCATTTTTTGAACATGTTTGGTTTATCTGATTAGAGCAGAGCAACTGCTTATCCAAAACAAATCACAGCAAGACCCCATTTTCTTTTTTTCTTTCTTTTTGCTTCATTTTTGGTTTTCTTTCCTTATGTTTTTCTTGGTTTGCTCATGTTTGCATGTCTTCCTCTGAGACTTACTTCCTGTTTTTATTTGAAAGTCTCTATTGGTTGGTTTAGTTCTGTTTGACTTCATCATCCTAATCTGCATCTCTGCAGCCCCTGTGAATAAATACTGTCGTCTTTTCCCCTTTTTGCTGGTTCTCTTTTTTATTTTATGTGTGCTCATGGCCATTTGATTTTCCTCCAGTGCCTTTTTTTTTTTTTTTTTTTACAAACTGCACTGTTGGTTTTCTATTAAAAGGTCTTGCTTGCTGTTCCTGCCCTCTCTTGATCTGCTGCATTTGGGTCCTCCCTACACAACATCATAACATTTGATAACATTATCTCATCTTAAACAACACATTGTCTCTTTAGTAACTGCTTCTAAGTCACTCTAAATCAGCTTTGAATTGTCTGAGACCTGTTATGGGCACTAGGTTCTTGTGTTCCCGGGTCCTCCTGGTCCTCCTGTTTGCACATTTTTCACAACAACCTCCAAGCAATGTTTAAATGCATAAACTTAATAACAGGATTCAATTCAAGTCCTGTAACCCTATTTGAATACATGATGGAATTAAAAACTGGAATTAAAAATGGCAGTAAATTATTACATGTCAGAGAACTTCAGGAAGAACAACAGAAGAGCTGAACCTTGTCAAGAACAAGTACATATATCAAAGTAGTTAGATTTGACTTTTCCAGATGACTAAGATCTTCACCCTATCCCTAAGGATATGTCCAACCATTAGTTCAATCAGCTGTATTTGCAGCCTCATTCTTTTATTCAGTCATCACTGCTCAAGACAATAGAAGAGGAGTGGAACAGACATCAGCTAGTAAATTAATGGCTTTTACTTTCATCTCAATTCTCTCTTCATAAATCACCCTGAATTTCTCTACAAACCCCCCCTCACACATACACCCACCCAAGGGAGGCTGAGTGGTATCCCCATGCTGGCCACTCCTTTTTAGAATTATTATTATTGTTCAAAATAAAGCCTTCATTTAATTTACATTGTGTATTTCTACAGTTTTTTCTCCCCTCCTCCCTTTTTATATTTTAGACTTTGGAGTGCAGCTATCCGCCTGTGATGGAGTCCCAAGTCCCAACCATGCCTTTGGTCTATGTCCACTTTCTCTCTGATGAACCCTGAGTGGGGTTGAAATGTTTATCTGTTTCCACAACTGAAGACTCCAAAAGTAATGATTGAGCTTCAGTAACTTTTTTATGTTGGTTTTTTTTTTCATATTTGGCAGTCACATCACACAATCACACTTATGCTCCTGGGTGACAGTATTTATTTATTTACACAACAATTATACTTTGAATATTGGCAAAAGCGGATAGTCCCACGTCATTTACTCTGTCACTGGTTTTAATCAATGCATAACAAAGCTGCAGCATAGCAGCCAGGCACTGGGACAAATTAGTTGCAAGGTTGCTGGTTTGTCTGATATGCTTCCAAGGTAAATAGAATATTTCAAAAAGGATTCATGTGGGGGAAAAACAGAGTTTGTAGTTTTTAGACTTGAATTTCTGAGACTGTGGAGTTGCAGAAGCCTTGAGAGGACACTGATCCACCACACACAGTCCTCTCAGTGGAAATGGTTGAACTCGCTTAAACACACACAGTTGTTTTCTGTTCGTTACTAATGAGCTGTCAGTGATTTTTTTTTTCTAGAAAGGATAGATTATCTGCAAATCCATGTTAAAGATCCCCCCCAGCACAGCAACACTAACTCATTTGCACATACCATTTTCAAGGGCAAGCACAACACAAAGCAGCACAGTATACACACACACAAACACAAATATATATTTGGCCTTCTTGTAAGAAATGTAGACAGATTGGACATCCTGCCCCCCTTGGCATCTCGCATAGGAGGAGTCCCACCTCCCTGTCATGATACTGTGCCAGGATTTTGAGCCTGCTTTGAGAAAGAGAAGTTATTTACTGAAGGGGGGATGTTACCATTAAGGTGATGTATTGGTTAATTACTGGAGGTAAACAGTCTCTGGGAGATGAAAGACAAACTGGAGTCTACCAGGAGATGTGAGCTGCTGTGTTAGGAGGCCCCATCAAGCCTGGATTACGTAGTAGTGCACATCTTGATTATGTATGTTTGTGTGTGTGTCCAGTTCTCTGTATATAAATATTTGGTGTCATTTTTAATCCTTGTTGCTGCTCATGTGTTGCCTTGTTAGCTGATTTCAATGGTGACACGCTGAGAACAACTATCGAGCAATAACTGCATTCTTTTACCAAGTTCACTCATCCTTTGGAGGAGGAATTTACCAGCGTGGCGCCTTCTGTCACCCCCTTTGGTGCCATTTACAGCATTGTGCTTTTCTTAACAGAGAGCTGAATAATGGGATGCTCTGCAATTCTGCTTTTGATGTATGACATTACAGCAAAAGAATGAGGTCTCAGGGAATTCTAATATCTGGAATTTCACAAGTCAGAATCAGTGTGACGTAATTTCCAGCTCCACAAAACAAGGAAAGATTCACACAGGCGAGCCATGGCTCATTGGACTGGCCTCACACTAAAAAATGATACAGGAAAGTATTTAATGTTATTCGTTTATTAGTATGAGGCAATATCCTATGTATGCATGTAAAAGATGATAATTTGAAAGAAACTAAAAAGGCTATTATATTTATAATTGTATGGATGATATTCTGATTGTCTAGTTTCACTTCATTCATTTTTTTGACACTCATTTTTTTTCGTACCATATATCCGCTTTCATCTTTTTTCAATGTAGCTAAATATTCAGAGCAGTATACTTAAGGTGAACAATGTCATTTATCTGTGTTAAAGTTGTGTTTCCCTGGGCTGTTTGTACCAGAGTGTAAACATACCGAGTGGCTACGTAAACTGGTGGCCATCATCTTCACTCTAATATCGAGCCAAATCCAGATAAATCAAGTTGACGTGGCTGCCTGCATGACCCCTTTACAAGCACTTCAAATGTCACATCGTGTTGTCCGAGAATTTCAAATATTGAACGGTGTGTAGCTGACTACTTTCAGTCTTGCAGTTGAAAGGTGTCTCAAGATTGGATGATGTTGTGTGGTATGCTGGTAAAGTTCATAAAATTGACCTAACTTGAGCTGTTGGTACAGTAAACTAGATTTCCTTTTTGTATGAATTAATCTACTACAACTGTTGCTTACATCTCCAAAATGTCATGCTTTCAGATCAAACTCTTCCAGAAGTTTACTGATGGTTCCTTCATGGGTTTTTTCTCCGGTTATATTCACGTTACAGATAGTAACAGACTAGATGTAACTGTCAGCCAGAGATTGATAGAGATGTTCAGGTGAAATCTGAATCCCTCCTTCTCATAGCAGAGTTCTGGCTTTTATTTCTTGGAGGGGCTAATATCAAGAATAGTTTGTCAGTATTTCTGGTGAATGTATTAGTGGGTTGTGGTGTAGGGTTCATGCATCCATCCACTCAAATAATTTCACCTGACCAGTCAGCATGCATGTATTTGTAGTCTAGAAACACAAAAAGTCAACAAACTAACAAATAAGCATATATCCAATGTTGTCAGGACTTTTTTAAAGGCTGTGTTCCTGTCTAGGTACATGAGTCTGCTCTGCAATCCAAGAAATACCAAATTTTCACTTGAAGCTGGAAAATACACATACTATTAGAGATTTGAGATTGTACAGTGTTTCCCAGGGGATTGTTTCAGCCATTCTGTCTTTAATATCCACCAAAAACAATAACAGCTCATCAGAATGTGTGAATTCAACAGATTTGGTGTTAATGCAGAATTTCCTGTTTTTCTGCTCAGTCTGTCTACCATGAAAAAAACTGGTAGTCATAAGAACAAAACACCAAATAAAAGCAATAAAATGTCAATCTATTGGACTGTTTAACCACAATTATGTTAACCACTGTCTTTGCTCTCTCTCTCTACCCCATAAATCAGTCTTTTTAAAAAAAAATAGTAATAATTTACTTACCATTTTAAAGACAGATGTTTATTTCTGAGTTCTGATCAGGCTATTTAACTGATGAACTGCTGCCTGTATCACACTCTTAACTCACTTGCCTACTAATGATGCTGTAGGTTTTGTTTTAGCCAGTGACACCTGCATATCTGTGTTGTGCTTACATTGACTGTCTTAAATCATTTAATCTGCCATCTCATTGCTCTCAATTTTGACATGAGCTGGATCCATAAAGAGAGATGCTTCACAATTCAGCAGATTTCATTTGTCTAATCTCCCTGGACACAAGACCTCAGTGGAAATCCAAAAGACCAAGGACTGAAAAAAATATTATTATTATTGTTGTTGTTGTTGTTAAGTCCATGTGCTTGTAGGCTTGTGTTGAAATGTTTTGATTGATAAAATCTACAAACCCATAATGGTAAAACTGATTGTGAAATTTAAGAAACAGTATTTTGGCTGACAAACACAATGATCACGTGCTTTCAACTTAGAATAAAATATTCAATGATTGAGAATTGTGGCATTTCACGTGATAAGGTCAACAACCTCTTATAAAACTTTATATTTGTGATGCTTAAATGGGCTGCATGACCAGCCGGGCCTTATGTGTGAAATTTTCATATTTTGGTTGTATTTGCTTTTCTTTTCTTTTTTTTTTTTCTTCCTGTTACTCTGGCTTCCTTCAAAATGCCAATCATGCTTTAAGGTCATGTGAGGACAAACCAAGACATTCCCTACACAGCCAATAGATATATTTCCAGCAAGTCCAAGGTCTGCTCTGATCTTGGTAGGTCATGGCTGAAATACCATCCCTGGGAGGCATGATGAAATTTGGACCAGATGTCTGAACCAGTTTAGCTCATTTCAGTTCATAGCTGATACTTACGTCATGGAACTGGAAACCTTGATTGGTATTGCGTGCAAACAGCTAAACTCTATTGTATTTGAAAGGAGAGATGTTTGTATAGATGATGGTTAGATGCTGAAGGCCGGTGCCCAGATCTATTCTGCATATGTCATTTCTGCTCCATGTTGACACATGCAGACCAACAAACACTTGAGACTGTTGTAAGTGTTACTCTGAATTCATACAGCAACATTGCAACCTTTTCCCATGGTTTTTTCTCTCTACTGTCCTCCAACATTTTCAAAATGACCAGCTTTTGCTTTTGGCTTCTGTGTACAAGTTTATTAGCTGGGCTCTAACTATGTAGCCACAACCTGACACATGTGATGGTGCAGGAAAAGTTTAAAATGCCCCAATTCTGATGAAGGGAACACAAACAAGGCAATGCTCAGAGCCCAAAATGCATCACCCCATTTAAAGTCTATAGAGACTGGTGCAGATCATGCATGCAAGACTGCGATATGAATCCAATAACTGGCTCTTGATTAGTCAGGTTTCACATAATAAAAATAAACCCATGAACAAAAGTCATTTAATTCTGCAAAACAGTCTTGATAGACTTATGAATTGGTAATATCTTAGAAAGTATCTGTGATATAGAAAATGTATAGGTAGATAAATCTTTTACATGACAAGGGATTTTTTTCCCAATCTGTAAAATAACCTTTAATCCATAAAAGGTTTTAGAGAGACAGACATAGTACTTGTGAAGGAAGAGCTTGCTTGGTTTAGCCTAACTATACTGTCCACATTCAGCAACAACTTAATTCTGTAGCATTTCAGTCCACTTATGAAAATAGTCCATTTATGCAATACAAAAAAGAACATTTTCACAAAAGATTCCGCATATTCTTGAGCAAGTACAATCCTTAGATTCACCTTTAAAAACCACAGCAACTGGTCTCCTCACTTCCCAAATGCTTTCAGGGTATTGTTAAAAGAAGAGGCGGTGCATTATAACAATAAACATGCACTCATCCTGTCTACTTCTTCTTCACTTTGTCAGACATGCATTCCAAATCAGGGTGTGTTTAAAATAGAAATGTCTCAGTTTTCAAGTTTGAGGTGTCCTGATGTTACTATAGGGTGGAAATGATTAGCAGCATTATATTCACTGGTAACAATAGTGTTTGAGCTGTCATTTACCTATGTCTTTTCAGTAAGCACTCAGCTGTTACGTTTGAAAAAACAACCAAAGGAAAGATACCCCAAACCCTCCTACAATCCAACAATCATGACTTTTTATGATAAAAAACATATATAAATCAGACGATTAATCTTTTTCTCTGGATAAAAGGAAAATACAATAACACATGATGGAAATTTCTCACATGGTTACAGACAAAAAAAACAGGGGGAAAAATGTATGTGTTTTAATATGGATGAACATTTGCCAACCCTACTGCATGAAAGGCAAGAGTCAACTGCACAAGAAGGACTGAAAAAAAAACTATAAAATTCAAACCAAATACATTGCATAAGTAGAACTCATATGTGGTTGAGGGTTTATAAGTTTCATTTAAATGGTTGATGAAACAGGACAATACACAATTTTCCTTCAATTCCTTCGAGATAATAAAAGTATTCTGATTCTGATTCTGAGATCAAGCCCTCAGAAACAACATTTGTGCAGCTCACTGAAAGTGATGGAGATGTGTCACATGTGTCACTTTAATTAAAACACAACTAACCACATTCAACATCATCCATCCAAATTGCATTACTTGTAAATACTTGAATATTTCTGCAGGCTAAACTGTCACTTCACCAAACTGCTCTCTTTTAATTGTTTCTTGCAAGATTCATTTAAATTGGTGTCCATTTTTAAGAAGTAGTTTAACTTAATTTCTTTTTATCTTCAACCCAGACTTTACTATACTTTTTATTTAAATTAAATTTGATTAAACACACAAAAGCATTGTGGTGAAGCTGATTTATTCATTGCTCCTAATTCTTGTGTGGATGCTCCTAAAATTTCTAGTTGGAACATCAAGTGCTGCTTAAAGTTCTTCTGGAGCCCTGGGGTTGTATAATGCCATTGAACCAAATACAAATTGCATTTCTATGCTGCAAAATATCCCTGGGTGACTGAGTTCACCCGAGTGACCATAAAGTAGCCGACGCACAGGCCATCACATGAACCACCATTAACTCAGTCAATGTCCCTTGTACAATGCTGCCTCCCTGTCTCTTGTTCAGACTGAACTATTCAGCATTTTTTATGATCGATTACACATATAGTCAGTGGAAACCACTGGGCCTATAGGGACCAGAAAGAAACACACACACACACACACACACACACACACACACATTGACTCTGCTTCTGCAGCACATGCTTAAAAGCCCTCCGTTAACCTTGATCATGAACTATGAAGAACATGACATGTAATAAGTGTTTTTCATTGCTCACTGTCTCTGTAAATACATAAATCACTCCTCACCTTGTATAGTCAAGGGTAGAGTGGACAGTAAACTAGTGTGTGTGTGTGTGTGTGTGTGTGTGTGTGTGTGTGTATGTGTGTGTGTGTGTGTGTGTGTTTGTTGAAGAAATGGGAGCCCTGATGAAACAATGTGTCAGAATGATAGATTTATTCTGCTACAGTACATCCAAGCTGATGTTGACATGATTGAACCATGAATGACAAAGAGGCAAATTGTTTTTTTTTTAATTATTATTATGATATATCTGTGTTTTTCTTTTATCTTTTAATGAAGTTTATCCCTGACAGTATAAATAAAGTAGGTTACTCAAGGCTCACCCTCTTCTGTTTCCACAGTGTAGGGTTGTGGAATCAATACTCAAACTTGTGAATGTGTATATTATATCACCAAGTGAAAACAGCAAGGGGGAAAGATGCCAGGAAGTTACAGGGCACTGAGCTTGAAACTGGGAGGAGCTACTGTTTGACACCAACTGTGTCTTATCCCATTCATTGTTGCCATGCTTCAAGTAAAGGGACGCAGAGAAGGGATGCCAGATGCCTCAAGAGGCAGGGCCACGGCAGACGGAAAACCAGCAGGTGGTATTCTGGGATTCTGCCGGTACACTACAAACACCATGCTGTGGGCAAGACGCAACATCCCCTCCCTCTTCTCTCACTTAATCCCATCTCCCTCACCTTTGTAGTCTTATCCACCTCCACACAGTATGGACTGTTTCGTCGCACATAGGGTCTGTGTGTTTTATTTGCCTGTCCCCATCTTTTTTTCCCCCTCCTCCGGCTATCTCCATTATCCTTTAGGAACAGCATTGTTTAAATTACAATTTAATGGTAGTTTCTGATTGTTTATACTTTAAATGCTTTCACAGTGAGGCAGTTTGACTCCCTGAAACTCGAGAGAAAAATCACCACCGGGGAGTAAAATAGTGTCAGAGACTGAGTGACACTGAGATAACTCCAGTGAGGATTTTTCTCACCGCATATATTCCTTGTGACAGAGCTCCTTGTGGGTAGGAAATTAACTTTACACTCTACGACAAACGTGTTGAGATGTTCAGATGGCATACGCTTGGGGTGACAGTTCACATGAGCGTAAAACACAGTGCTGACACAGACGGGACACATTCCATTTGCGTTAGCCACACGACCCCGGCTGCACCTTCTCATCCTGTTTCATCATTCTTTTATTGTGAACAAGAGGCTCCCTCTTCATCTTCTCCCACTGAGGTATCAGTTTAAGAAGCCCAAAGCAACAACAGCCACCCCGCCGCCACCACCCACGTTCTAAATCTGAAGTGTGGATCATCAGAGATGAAAAGGCTTAGGCAAGTAAAGCTCTCCTCTTCCCCTCAACGCACATTTGTGGTAGTTATTCATTCATGACAAAACCCATTCACGCTCTGACAGCCTATGTCCCCACTGATATATAGTGTCGTCACCTGCCATGATCCCTGCAACGTGCACTGGATCCTCGGTGACTCACTCCCACCCCATCCTCCGCATACCACTTTATCTCAGGCAGGATATGACGTTGAGTTTGGGGCTTTATTCATAAAACGACAGTTTTGATACATGACACCGAAAATGCGCTGATGGGGGTGAGCGCCAAGAAATCTGTTTAAGATCACACATCTAAGAGCGATGGCCTCACCACGTGAATATGAATGAAGGTGGGAAATTAATGCTCTTGCCACTTCCTCTTCTTCCTCTCTCTCTCTGTCTCTTTTTCTCTCTATTATTTGTTCGCAATTCATTCAGTGAGCACACAACCCCTGCAGTTTCTCCAGACCAGGCAAAGGTAAAGCGAGGCTGGCTACATATGAATATAATTGCCCTCTTCCATGTTCCTTGGGTGCAAGGAAATCAGAACTATTTGTGTTGCTGCTGGGGATGTTAGGGGGTCAGCTTGTTAATCAACCTGTTTTGTTGTTCTCAGTGTTCATTATCATACAAAATGGAGAAACACAAGTGTTACCTCCAGAGAATAGGCTGCACCCTGAAGTGGCATGATGAAGTGTAAATTTCCTCCGGCGTTGGCTGCACTACTTAAGCAAGCAGCTGCCTCAGGCTTTAAAGATATTCCAGTTCAGTGTTTTTGTTTTATGAACAATAACTTTGGCATTTTAGTCTCCACTGGCATGTTCCCAACAAGGTTTTTCAAATGCATATATCAAACCTGTGCATGAGAAAAAAGAGTGATGGAAACCTCAATGGAGGTGCTTTTTCAAGAAATACTTGATGGGGTTAAGGAGAGATGGGAATCTTTTTTGGCAAATAAGTTGTGTCAAATTAATATTACAATGGCATAAATGACCATATGAACAGAGAATAACCCTGGGCAAAAAAACAATGCAACTTATTCATTTGACTAGAACTCCTGAAAATCTCTTGAATTGTCTCTTTGTAATGGCCCTAATGACTTACTATTTTGTTCTTGTCTTGTCAGGACAGCTTAAAAAAGCTGGACCAACAAAAATAAACATAACAGAGTTAATTTTGACCAACTGTTTACATGTGAAATCACAAAGGCACACTGAAAATATGAAATATCCCATCTTCCAGCTTTTTATATCACCCATACACCATCCAAACCTCCAATGTATCTCAATAACCATAACTCTGTGAAAGTTTTGCTAAAATGTAGGCTGTCAGACCAAGTTAAAGCAAATTCCCAAAATGTTGGTGTATCCCTTTATGAAACAAAATAAAAGGACAAACACCCAGTGCTGGCAACCTAGCAACTTTGTTGCTGTATTTAGCGAGTTTTCAGTCTCTTCTGACAACTTTTTTTTTTCAAAAATGCGACTAGCGACAAATCAAGTGAGTTTTTGGGTCTTTTGGTAGTGCCAAATGTGAAAGCACATTTTGTTTTTTACTTGTTTCTCAGCGAGATGGTGGTGTCATGAACTAAAGTACTCCCAAGCTGAAGATATTCACCCCGCTACATCCTGCAAATGAATAGACGAAGCCACCGCTGGCTGATACTGGACTGGTCCAATGCTATTGAATAGTAATGATTTATTTATTGATACATAAAGGTTAGTCTCATAGACATTGTTGCTATTCCTAACACTAATCCTACAATAAGAACATCACAATCAATGAGGGGAAAAAATGGTACAAAACATGCAAAGTTCCATAATATCACAGTGGCATAGACATCATCAATATGAATTTTTAGATACAAGCATAAAATCATTTAAAACAGGAAATTGTTAATATACAATTCAAATTAATATAATTATTATAATAATTATCCAATTGCGTACTGCACTGGTCTATATGCAGGATAAAGGGAGAAGGTCAGAGTTGTGACATTAAAAAAAAAAATCACTCCATCCAAACTCCATTTGTAGTTCTAAACATATGTTGCTTTTTAACTCTCTTTTTGTCTTTCCCAACACTTTATTTCTTTGTCTTTCATTCTTATTGGTTGGAGCACTTTTTTTTTCTTTCTTTCTTTTTGTGAATTTAGATGTGGTGTCATGTAGCCACTGTAGTTTTCTACTTTAATTTTTCTTCTTTGGCAAAATTGTCACACTTTTGGAAAACCATTTTCATGCCTTTTGTGTCAAAACGAAGTTTGGCAAAGAAGCACATTTTCTATTCTAAGCTTTTTGCATCTCAGACTGAGAACTGGCTAGTACCCCACTCTGTCAACCTCCCACTTACTCTACAGTGAAGCATCTGTTCTTTTCTTACAATACTCCTTGTTCAAGTTGAAATCATATTCAATAATTTAGTTCATATGGTATTTAAATACAATATAAAGCAAACAAATCATTGCAAATATGCATTATAGATTAAAACCAGCAGCCAAGAAAGGGTGAGAGCTTTTTAGAACAATGCATTTAGGTCTTAGTCTTAATGACTGTCCAATGTACTGCATGTGTGAAAATGTCCTGTTTTTAAATCAAAATTTTTGCCAAAGTAATAGTAAGACCTCCTTTGGAAACACAAATGCAACACTTTTAAAAATATATATATATATATATATATATATATATATATATATAAAAATTTAAGAGAAAATGAAAAAGTTACAAGTATTGAACAGCAACATGACAGATAATTATTTAAATGACACGCAGAAGCTTAAGGACTGAATGTTATGATATAAAGACCACACAAGAAAAAGAGAGTTTTTAGGTAACTGATATTTAAAAAGAAAGTCAGACACTACTCAAAGATACTATATGTTTAAACTTGGCTGGCTCATTGATGGCTGTTAAATTCGCCTCTTAACTCAAGTTACTCTCAGCCAGGCACTCCACAAAGCCATGGTTCTTTATTCATATTAGTGCCAGCAAAGCAGTCACTCACTGAGCCTTAACAAAATAGTTTATCTAAGAGGATTTGGCCAATATCTCATTAGCTTAAAGGCAACAGTTCATTCTGCTTTCCCTTTTATTTGGGCAGCATTGCCATGGATTAACACTCTCTAAATAACAAATGCCACCAAGCCAATTTATCTGGCTTTGTTCACTTTAATTCAATTTCCTTTACCCCAAAAACAACTTCCACTTTTAATTTTTTTCTAGGGAAAACTTGTCAGGTTTAAGATGATGCTAGAACTTGACAGCAGTTTTGTGGAATAATGAACAGGCAAAGTGGCGGAGACAGAAGAAGCCGACATTCCGGTATCACTACAATACCAGTACCCACTGTAATAATGTGTTGCATGCCACATTGAGACACAAGCTAACAAATTCTGTTATCCTGTTTGTCAAGCTTTACCAAGGAAGGGCACGCCATGGTTATGTATGTTTCTTTGAACCATCGCAACACAACATAACAAAAACAGATGGGAAAGCTTTTTCAGATTTTTCAGAAACTTTAATACTTTATGTCAAAGCTGATTCTCTCCTCATACATTACAGTGCTGATTTGTATGTGGAGCTACTGTCTACACTGTTTTGCACCACTAACTTATAAGCTTCTCTTGCCCTCATTCTCCAATCTAGTCCTTTACAGTAGGTTTGCACTATTGAGACTACTCCAGACTCAAACACTTAAAGCCAAAAACAGTAGATATGTGTAAAGCACTTTTAGAAGCAGAAACAATTTAAGCATGTTTGTGACAAAAGAAACCATTAGAGATTTTATTTTTCTGTCCATCCATCCATCCATCCATCTTCCTCCGCTTATCCGTGGTCGGGTCGTGGGGGCAGTAGCCTAAGCAGAGAAGCCCAGACTTCCTTCTCCCCAGCCACTTCGTCCAGCTCATCTGGGGGGATCCCGAGGCGTTCCCAGGCCAGCCG
>JAOWBL010000014.1:8006791-8042119 GCA_028564865.1 Zenarchopterus dispar | reverse complement strand
ATATATATATATATATATATATATATATATATATATATATATATATATATATATATATGAATACCTGCTTAAGTAGGCCTGATTTTGGAGCTCAAGCTGATTTATTTTGTTGCACTTTACCTAAAAATAAAACTGAAAGAGATGGTAAGTAGCTTAGTGTGGAGTGACAGTGAGTGTGCTGATCATCCTGCAGAATTTTTGATAGCCTGGAGATAGGATGAGGATCATTAATCCCTGTAATGCCGTGTCATCATCTCTGACGATCTCACTCCAGACTGAAGGGAATATATCTTCGCTCTCATGACACTAACCTCGCAGAGTTTAAGGATTTGACTGTGACACGACCTCGTTCTTCTCTCTCAGCTTGTGTCAAAAGCATGTTGAACCACTGAACCTTTACATGCTTTTCATTTTGCAAAAGCTTGAGGGAAAAAAAAAAAAAAAATCGCCTCGTTTGAGATCTTGACCCCTCGTGTTGAGATGTCTTACCTTCTGTAGACTCAAAAAACAGACTAATGTAGTGGTAAAGCAAAAAAAAAACCAGATACAGCACAAACATTTTTCAGATTATGTGATTTTGATATACTCCTGTAACAGATTTAAAAAAGCCACAATATTTTTCTGTGCATCTATTAAGGTAAATCAATGTCTGAACGAAAAACTCTTTTTTTTTTTTTTTTTACTTGCACTATAAAATCTAATTGTAATGGAGGAAACTGTAGTCAGTGTAGTTTATTTATAATTTAAAGGATTTGGGCACCTTGGCGAGGGAAAAGATGCGGGTGCTGGAAGGCACAGCCAGCTCCTGCTTCAGGTCCTGGGTGTCAGCCCAGGCTTTCTTGAGTGGCAGCCGGGGGACAAAGCCATCCACAGATGGATGACACATCCTCAACGCCTTCTGTACACTCTCTTCGAACGTCCGACCCACTGCCATGACCTGAATGCAGACAGCAGGAATATATGTCCATTTCATGTATTGGTAATAAGGAGACTCAGAAAGAGCTCTTCTGGATCACTCGCACCTCTCCGACGCTCTTCATGGCGCTGCCTATTTCTCGGGACATGCCCTGAAAACGGTCAAGATCCCAGCGGGGAATCTTGGTGACAATGTAGTCTAAACTGGGCTCAAAACAGGCGGTGGTCTTCTCTGATACGGCGTTCTTGATGTCTGGCAGGGGTATTCCCAGAGCGAGCTTAGCAGCCACAAACGCCAAGGGATACCTGTGAGACACGAGGACACGGAGACCAGGATCAACTAGTGGTGGACAACAGAGCGAGAACTCTTCAACCTGGTGAACAGGTTTGGACTGAGAAAAAAAAACAAAAAAAACAATGTAAATCTATGAGAGAGAGCGAGAGCAAAGACTTTTAGTTTGGGCCAATTCAACACTTTGGTACATTCTTTAAATAAATAAATCAAAGGTGAGCGCAACAACATCAAAAGATGTTTCACAGAAGTCAGCTAAAGTGGATGATTGCAGAATCCTCTCCTTGTTGTAGAAAAAAAAACCATTCACATCATCAACAGAAGCTAAGAATACTCTAGAGAAGGTGGAAACATTGTTGTCAATATTTACAATTAAAGAGACACATTTATGAATGTGAGTACAAAGTGTTTACAACATGTTGTAAACCACTGGTAATATTCAAGAGGAGGAAAGCCAAATTAGATTTTGCCAGGAAATATCTAAAAAAAAAAAAAAGCCTTTTGTCTTGTTCAAAATTCAACTGAAGAGGTCCTGTTTTATTGTACATTCCTCCCTCCAATCTGATTATAAATATATTTTATCTATAATTGCCCTGTTAGATCTTTGAATGAATCTTCGTCTTATATCTTATTTTAAAAATCAGATAATGCAGTTACACTGTTTCCATGCCCTTGTTGGTAGCTCAAACCTATCTATAATCTAACTAAGGTTGAAGCAGCCAATCAGAATTTATCACCACTGTAACGATGTGCACGATGTAAACGAGCATGCAGGTGAAGTTGAGCATGAGAGAGAGAGAGATGATGAGTGATCATGCGGCAGGCTGCAAGAGGGAGGAGAAAGAGTTTATGGGAGAGCTTCCAGTGAAACTGAGTAAAAGGACTTCTTATTGCACATAACAAACATGAACACTGTCATTTGTTGAGTACAGAATACATATTTGATTGCTCAGTTATAAATTTTGTTTACTCCTGTTTAACTTTTAATTAAAATGTCATTTGTGTGCTTGCACTATATATTTTTCTGCACTTTTTTGCCCATTGCTCACGCAGAAATGAGGAACAAATGTAATGTCACAGTGTAACATGTATGATGTGTGGAAGTCAGAACTCAGCATGTTTTTCCCCTTATGTTGAGGAAGGTGCATCTTGTGTGCACCAATGGTTAATAAAATTTTCTTGAATAAGATCTAACAAAGCCCCACATATATACGCATGCAAACAAGAAATGTAACTTAGTTCAAGATATTTGTCCTTGCTCAGACATACAGAACAGCTGGAGATGGACATGTTGCCAATGAACACATGACATTCACCATGACCCTGTATAGGATTAATTGGGTATAGAAAATAGATGGATTAAAATAAAAATTTTGAGTCCTGCAAATCAGTAGGCTGCTGAAAGTTTATCCAAACTGAAGGAAAGTTGCACAGTTCTAAATTCAGATTTTTTTTTTCCAGGAAAACCAGTTTCTGTCTTCCACAGAAATTAAACTAAGGTTCACCAGCATTAATTATTATTCCTCATGCCTTCATCTTTTTAAGGCTGGATTACTGTAATCCTGTCTGAACAAAAGATCCCTGAATTGTTTGCAGTCTGTTCAAAATGCAGCTGTACGCCTTTTATCCAACTCCAGGAAGAGAGATCGCATCACTACAATTAAAAAAAAACAAATAAAAAACTTTTCACTGGCTTCCGGACAGTTTTAAAATCAATTGTAAAATTTTTGTTTTAACATTCAAAGCTCTCAATGGTAAAGGAGCTTCTGTAGCCGTAGTCCTGTGGTCGGTCTCTGAGGTCATCCGAGCACAGATTCCTGGTGGCGCCTGGTTCTCTTTTCAAAACCTGCGGTGATCAAGGTTGTGGGGTGGCGTCACCGAGACCCTGGAATTCTCTACCACTGCCTTTTTATCTTATACTGTCAGAGGACACTTAAAATACAGCTGAAAACATTGTTGTTCGAACAGACATTTGAGTGATGCTTTGTGTTGTTTTACACTATTGCATCTTTTTAAATCAATTGCAATTATGGTTTTATCGTAAAGCACTTTGTGTCTGGGGTCTGTGAAAAGTACTCTATAAATATTATGCTACTATTAAAATTACTCTTGGCATGTGGCTTAAACGACACCCAAAGAGTTTTAATTGAAGCATTTAAATGTCAGGAAATGGCCCGGTCAAGACATAAATCCAGTTGATGAATCAGTGGTATGATTTAGTTTGGTGTTCAAACGCAAAAGACATCTAGCTTCAGAGAGCTGAAGGAATGGACAAAAATCCCGACTAACAGATGTATCAAACCTTTAGATTCAAACTCAAAGAGACCTCCATAAGAATCTCCTCCAAAAGGGTGTTACGAGCCCAAACAAAAATGTTAATTCCAAGTGGTAAAAGAGTAAAGTTAGAAGAATGCCACAGGGATGAAGGCTTCATAGTGTGCATGTACTCTTACCCAGTAGCTTTAGATGCCAGAGCTGAGCTTCTTGAAAGCCTGGCATTGACCTCAATGATGCAGTACTCCAGGGACGATGGGTGTAGGGCGTACTGAATGTTGCATTCACCAACAATCCCAAGGTGACGCACCACCTTGATAGCAGTCTCACGTAGCATGTGGTACTCCTCGTTGGAAAGCGTCTGACTCGGTGCTACTACAATAGAGTCACCTGTGGAAAAAAAGTTACAGATTATTGCAATATCACGTCAATAAAAACATGCTAATCCATTTCAATTGATATAAATGCAACCTAAACACTCAAGTTTGCAGCTCAAATATCAAGTTTTCATTGCTTTTCTGTATTTGTAGACATAATTCATAATTCACCCTAAAGAGAGAAAAAGAGAGTGTTAGTTACCTGTGTGAATGCCCAGCGGGTCGAAGTTCTCCATGTTGCAGACGGTAACACAGTTATCAGCCACGTCCCGCACAACCTCATATTCTACTTCCTTCCAGCCCAGTAAAGACTTTTCCACCAGAATCTGACTGCTCATGGCCAGAGCCTACAACATATGTGCAACATGGCCACATTAACTTTTTGCAAAACAGACAATATTCATCACAGCAGCTCAACAATGTCACTACTATCTAGGAATCTATTACGGAAGTTTAAAGCTTCACAGTTGCACATTCATTTATAAAGTAATTATTACTGTATATATACTGTATAAGCAATACTGAAACAAGGTCAGACAATATTAAAAACCTGATTCAAACTTCAGCCATTGTTCCAATTGCAAGGAAGAAATATGTGACATCCTTGCAAAGCTTTGACAAACAAACAATTTAAAAAAAATCTTATTATTATTATTATTATGGTTATTTTTAAATTAACATCCTCTAAAGGATAATATCCTTAGTAAAATCTAAATAGAAGAAATGTGCAATATTTTATATAATACAACATTTTTTCCAACCACAACATAAAAAAGGTCTGGAATTATACTTTATAAGACTGGTCATAATACTTTGTTGAGATAGTTGAGTACTGAAGTGTTTTGTTGACTTGAATGAAATTTAATAAACTGTCAGAAGGACATTTTGCTGTGCCAAATATTCCATAATAAAAATATAATTCTGTTTTTGATAACAGACAAGGGTCAGCAGGGTTGAAGGAAAGATTGCATTGGATTTTTATAAGTGTTTGTCCTTTGACAAAAACCTACTGAGTTATGCATCTGCCTTATCCTTGATACAAACTAGATGAGCAGCTGCTGAGCTTAAAAAACATTTGCCACTGAACTGCTCAAATAAAGCAAACATAATAAAGAAATTTTCAAGAGGAAATGGAATGTACACAAAAGATATGCATCAATCTATAAAAGTCTGTCTCAGGCAGGCCTTTTTGCAGTCTGTGAACAGATATCAAAACCAATTGAGCTGTCAGACATAATGTTAGAAAGGGGGAACTCACAAAAAAAAGTTGCCTAGCAACTGCAAAGATTTCTTTATTGCCAAGAGACCAAAGATGTTTGAACATCTTGAGTTCATTCTGTATATGCAAGAAAATTCTGCAAAAATCTTAAAGGCTACAATGATTCAGTTTAAGGCTTTGACTAATTCAGATGAATGATGTGTAAAACATAATTATCAAAAAACTGGAATACTGGGAAAATAAAGAAAATGCATCGGGAATGCTCTGCTGATGGCTGGTAGTTTGTGGTTTAGTCTCACCTTGTTGGCAGTTTCCTCCAGCCTGTCTTTGTTGGCACACAGACCGGATCCCAGACCTCCAAGGGCGTATGCAGATCGCAGCATCACTGGATAACCAATCTGTTCTGCAGCTCTCAATGCATCAGACACCTGAAAAATGCACATCCGTTACACAACATGCTTTTAGCCTTCATTACAATAGCTGTTACCAATAAATCTGGAAGGAGCAACAAGTTTTTTGAAAACAAAAATCTACTCATAAGTTATAAAACTGGCTAAAACTGCAACAATCTCAAGTTATATACAAAACTGTCATTTTTGTTTTGTTTTTTAAATTGACTGCTTTTTCAAATTGACTGTTGCCTCACAGCAAGAAGGCTCCTGGTTCGACTCCCAGCCCAGCAGGAGTCTTTCTGTGTGGAGTTTGCATATTCTCCCTGTGCTTGCATGGATTCTCTCCAGGTACTCTGGCTTCCTCCCACAGTCCAAAAACATGGATGTTAGGTTGATTGATGATTCTAAATTGCCCGTACGTGTGAGTGTGTATGGTTGGTTGTCTATATATGTGGCCCTGCAATAGACTGGTGACCTGTCCAGCCTACCACCTGTCATGAGCTGGGATAGGCTCCAGTAGACCCCAGTGACCCTGTACAGGTACCAACAGATATAGAAAACGGATGGATGGAAATTGACTGGACTTGGACTCTTACCGACTCCACAGCGATACTGGGTGCAATCTTCTCATTGATCTCCATTAGTTTGTCAGCAAAAAGCTGCCTGTCCTCCGTGGCCATGATGGACTCCACCGGAGTTCCAAGGACTTTCACTCCATACTGCTCCAAGACTCCACGCTGGAATAATTCGACTCCTGAGAGCAAATGCAAGCTTTTAGGTTTTGCTGTAATGCATTTGTCTGGGATGCACAACTGTTTTCTGCATTTTCTAACACACACACACACAAAAAAAAAACAAATCTACGCATCTCACCACAGTTGAGAGCAGTCTGTCCACCCATTGAGAGGAGAATGCCATCCGGGCGCTCGGCTTTGATTACTTCAGTGACGAACTGTGGAGTAACAGGCAGAAAGTAGACAGAGTCCGCCTGCTTGGAGCCCACTTCGTTGGTCTGAACAGAGGCGATGTTTGGGTTCATGAGCACAGTCTTCAGGTTCTCCTCCTACAGGTCCACCAGAGACATGTTTTATGGTTTAAAAGAAAACACAGGCATGATGAGCAGTTCTGAGTGACACCTTTAAAAAAAACTTAATAAAAGAATAAATAAATTACACAAGCTTGAAATCATCACTATACAGTAGAGACAGAATCAGTTTGATCCAATATCTATATCAAGGGCCCATGATCATATGTTTCACTTATCAGAGACAGAAATTTCAGCAAAGACAAAAAAATAATAATTAAAATTGAGTTCAAATTTAAAGCTTTAAATCATCCTGTTAGTTACTCTGTTCAGATGGAGGATTGGTGTTTTCAGCTTGTTTTATTGTTCATAAAGCTTTTCCACTTCTATCACAAATACTCAATTTTAAGGCAAAGGGAAATAAACAATGTATTTTTTTCTATCAGTAATTTATCTTGGGGTTGTTAAAAACCTATTTATGAACAATAATCCAGATGTTTTGACTTGTTGTAGTGTGGGAAGCACAGCTGATACCAGTTCTTTTAGTACCAGTTCTGTTTAAGACCCTGCTTTTACCAAATGTTACAGCTTACAATGTCATCAGTAGAAAAAGACAAATTAATAATACCTGCAGAAGACCGACATGGAAACTACACTGTATGCACACCAGATTATTCAAACATTTTGGAAGTAAATAGTGTTTATTTATGATTTCCATAAAAGTAACTTCTAATTGAAGCTTTTACTAGGATGTTTTTTTTTTTGTTTTTTTTTTCCTATTTCCAGTGAATCTGTGACTTAGGGGCGCCTTAAATACTAACCAGTACTGACAGGATCATTATAAGGAGGACGTTGCAAAAGAACTCATGGCCACAGACAAGTGTGAACTGTGTAAAAATTGAAATTCTAGATTATCATCTAGTTATCAAAGAGTTAAACCTGGTGCTTTAGTTAGATGTTGAAGGGAGGTGGAGATTTAAATGTCCAGTCAGCCAAATGGATAAGAATGGCCAGTGAATTTCCCCACTGTGGGATCAATAAAGTTCTTTGATCTCTGAAGAAGTAGAGTGAAGAAACACTTATCATGAATCACCAAAATATTTAAGTCTTATTGCTCAGATAATCTAAAAAGGCTGTGATCATTGTAAAAAACAGAAAATGTTGCTCAGTAAAAATAGTCCTGAAAAAAGAAAACAGAGTTTATAAAAGATTAGAACAACCTAGAGTATTTCAATAATAGTGTAACTGGTACAGATACATATTTATATTCGGTACAGTTCAAATAAATGATCAAAATTCAGGCTAGATGCATTTTTATCCCACATTCATGCATTTATATTGATGCTGATTGCTCAAACTTAAATAAAATCCAACTTCAACATATTCAAGTACCACTAGCTTCAGTTCTCTAACTTTTCCAGATTGCTTCATCTTGATCCTCTCACCTTCATGGCCTTGATGGCCTGAGATCCAGAGTAGTCAAACTCTCCAGCCTGACCGATGGACAGACCTCCAGACCCGAGTACCAGCACCTTTGACACCTGCATCAAATTCAGTAGTCAATAAACACAGCAATCACACCATTTACGCAATACTGAACTGGAACTGTGCAGCAGTGAGTTTCATTTCCATTAAACATAAATAAAAAGTCTAAACATTCATATAGAGATCTGTAAGAATATTAGTTAATGAGGCTACCCTGTCTTCTATTGCCTTCATTATTATGTCCTCAATAATATAATCAACATTTTAAAGTAACTTGTCCACCCGACATGACTTGTACCTGGGCTCTGGGAGGGGTGCTGGGCTTCGTGGGCATGACTGATACTATGCTGGCATCCTTCCTTTTCTTGATCAGGGACATGAATGCATCAAAAAGAAACTGTAGAAACAAAAACCAAAACTCTCACATCTGTTTGAACAGTATCACAGGAGAACTTAGAGAAGTTTTAGCTTTGTTATGGTCTGGTTGTTTGATTTTTTTTTTTTTATTTATTTTTAACTATCTATAACATACTAACTACTATCAATAACATACTAACTTTTACTATAAATAACATACAAAATATCTTGTTTCCAGACTTTCTGATGACTGAGAACAAGATTTTGTTGGACTATGACATTGATTCTTGTTGTGTGCCTCTTCAAAGCTGTCGAACCACTGTTCACATAATACACCATGTTAAGTCCAGAGGAAGTTTTTAATCACAGTGGAGTAATATCTTAATATTTTTTAAATATAATATACCATTTATTTTTAGATGGTTATAATTAGTACTTACATCCTATAATTGTGCCAAAAAAATAAATCTCATGACTAAATGTTGGAATATTTTTCCATTTGCATATACAGAGCAAAATTACCAGTGTTTTTAGTGCTATGTTAACACTATTTAGATTAAAAGTAAGACTTCCAGAGTAAATTTCATCAAGTATGAGTGTATATTTTGAGTTCCAACCCTGAAGCATTAAACTGATCAAACCCTATGTCCAACATCATGAATTCAACATTTATCTGTGTACACCAGTATTATTCCTGAATGCCATACTGTGTTGGAGTAACTTTGGTCCAGTTTTGGATAATTAATCATTTTAAAAGTGTTAAAATGACACTTAAAAAATGGACACATATACATTCTTTTCTAGTGTTAATTTAACACTGGTGATTTTTTCTGTATAAGGCCATGTTCAAAAGTTAGTATGGCCTCTTTTAATTCCAGGGTTTTATATTAAGGTATTTAAAAAGAAAAAAAAAGAATGAAATAAAGGGTGCAAACTTTTGAACATGTGTGAATGTTTCTCTGTCTTCTGGGAACTGCTTCACACTTTGTGGATAAATTGCTGTGGATCCACAAAACAAAGTGCCATGCCATGTCATTCATTAAAAGTAAGATCAGAAAACACTTAAAACAATGAGAAAAAAAACAGACTATGTTGGATGCTAAACTAATTTTTTCAGTTGGATGACAAGAACATTAAAAACAGCGGAATCTATACACGAGCAAGATGGTGTACACAAAATGAACGAGGTGACGATAACAACTGCAATGATGATTCAAGCCTGCGAGATCAATGTTCCTCTTTGAGCAGTTTCTGATTATATCTCTGCAATAGTAAGAACTGGACCTGCTGACAAAACACTCCGCCAAAGAATAGTCTGACATGGAGGAGTGGGATTCTGGAAATGAATGGTACCAAGTCTTTCAAGATCTCCCCCATCCCTCTCTGAAAGACTTCTACAGATCATGCTGTCGCAGCAAGACCTGTAGAGTTGCCAGAGATAGTACGAACACGTTTCATCATCATGTTTTTCCATTGCTGCCCTCTGGAAGGCGCTACGGGTCGTGAAATGCTGCGCTACGCTAGGAACTGTTTTTACTCCTCAGCTGTCCATAACTTGATTCCTGCCCTTCTAGGTCCCCACTTCCACTCGCACCATCTAAACAGCTTGGACATGTTTGAATGTGCAATCACGACAATGCATTTTTAGTTTTTCATGCACTTTTTAATTCTAGTTTTTATAGTAACTTGATCTTTATAAGTGTGAGAGTGTGTGTAGCAAGGCATCTTGGAGAGCCATTCAAAATTTTGTTGTCTTGTGTTTTTCAGTGCAAAGACAAAAATTCATTCATTCATTCATAAACGTTTGTGAAGTTGCTGAGATCAACTAAAATGTTGGTGCTAAATAAATAGAGACAAAGTTGGTCCCAGGAGGTCCCAAAAACAGAAGCAGGGAGGATGATGCGGACCACAGGACAGAGAATACATATATCTAAGACCAAGTTGCAACACACTTCTCCATTCAACTTGTATTAGAAAGACTGCCCAGAAACTTGTACAATGCTGTATTTTCACCACGTTTTATAAAGATCATCAGTTGTTAGTTGTTACGGAGATAATCTAAAACCAGCCACTGCTGGAAATACACTGATGTTCATTTATCTAATTGGAAACTTCTGTTATCTGAACACAACTTTAATTTTCCAGGCTATCATCTGCACAAGTTCTATTTCAGTGGAATATGTTAACTTTTACCTTGGATGCATCCTGTGAATACACCTTTAATTAGTCGCAGTATAGTATTCAGATATTTTATGCAGCACCATCAAAGTCTTTAATTACCTCTGTGTCGGTGGGACCGCCTTTAGCCTCTGGATGGAACTGGGCCGTGAAAATAGGCTTACTGTTGTGCATGATGCCCTGGAAATTATGCATAATATATATAAGGACATAAAAAAGTGAAAAAAAGTGAGTTTTTCCAAGGTGTTATTTTGTAAACATATCTGTAGGCTGATTTTATTTGATTGACTAATTTTACTTTTTAATAAAGCTGGTGATTTTTTTTATTTATTTATTTTTTAATTGAAAGACTTGTAGATGAAAACTACAGGATTGCCATGTTGTCTTTGAAACAGACTGGATATGCATAAAAAATAAATAAAATTGAACGTAAACCTCATTCGTGCCATCATTGGCATTGACGAAAAGTGGACTCCACCCTGGGGGCAGCGACTTGCTGTCTATGCCGTAACCATGGTTCTGTGCCGTGATGAAGGCCTGGCCGGTCATCACATTCAGCACAGGCTGGTTCTGGCCTCTGGGGAACCACAGACATGCATTAAAAAGTCAACTTTTCTTTCCCTTTTTAATAATATAATACTCAGGGGAGATTACATCCTAAAATCTTTAAAAATAGATAACTTGCTATTTTATCCTGCAAAGATGGGTATCTTTGCAGGATAGAATAGCATATTAAAGGATACATATAAAGCATACATATTATGACCTTTTTTCAAAAGTTGACACAATTTCCTGAGGTTTTAATTAAATGTCAGTGACATGCTTTAGTCAAAATACCACATAGACAAGTACAAAAGCTTTGGAGGACTGGACTCAAGCCACTAGACTGACTCCTCCACCTAAAACCAGCTATAATCACAGTTTAGGTAGTAGTTCAATCTGGCCTCTTCTGGTGGCTTCAAACGCCCAAATAAATGTGCTCATTAAAAAAATTAAAAAAAAAAAAGTGATGTTTTTTCAGTTGTCCCCTTTAAACCATCTATAATTTAATTTACTGAGATGTCTTGGTCTGGACTTCTATACTGAGGAGCTTACCTGTTGCCCATCGGTAGTTTGTAGGACATTGCTCCTGCAGCCAGAGCAGTGATCTGGTTGCCCATGCAGATCCCAAACACTGGCTGTGGGCGATCACTCTCCAGTACCTTCAAACAATAAATATTAACAATGATGGCACAAGAAGCTATTTTTAAACAATCTATATTATAAAAACAAAATTCAACATTTTTGAAAACAGATATATCTCATGGATACACAAGTAAATGATGATTACTTCTGTTGTAAATTGTCAATATATAAATAGATAACCAACTTGAATTGGTCAAAATCTTAGTTAAACCAACACAAAGGAACTTTGGACATTTTTAGCTCAGAGGGCATGGAGGTTAAGTCGCATTTACGACTTTCAAAGATTTACTTGTTTGGTTTCTTGTTGGTTTCTTGTTTCCTCTTCTCTCATAACTTTAAGTTATACTTGTTTGTTTTTCCTGTGCTGTGATGCTATTTTCATTGTTGTTAATGTGTGACATACGGCCATAAAGCCATTCGCATTTATCACAAGAGGTGACTGAGACAGGAGTCAAATTACTCTTGCCGAGAGCAGAGACAGCAAACAGAGAAAGCTAGATTCCAGCACCTAAAACTAATAAAATATTTCTTCAAATGAAACTGAAACTGATATTTAAATGATAACATTTATGCTGATTTTTAGGTGAGATACTATAAATCACCACTTAGTGGTCAAATATGATATGCTGCAAAAAAAGGTGAAAAATGTCATTTTCTCTGAACCTCATACCTTGCGCACATTGTGGACGAGTGTCTCAGCTAGCGATGGATCTCCAGGTCCATTTGATATGAACAAGCCATCATAATCCAAACTCAGCAAATCCTGGTCCCATGGCACCAGGTGGACCTCTGCACCTCGCTGCAGCCAGTGACATAAACAGACATTACGTAACCTTACAGCACTGCTTAACTGTCTTTTTGTGAAGTCAACATAGACAACATTGGATTAAAACATTATTACCCCAGCAGCAACATAAGCATCTTTACTATAGAAGACATTACCAAACACAAAAAGTCATCATTAGAGCTGCGACTCCTACAGAGATGCTGCATTATAATCAGACAAAGCTCCAAATTTTCACTCAATATGCAGTATCTCATCCATAATTCTCAACTAATGCTAAAATTGATTTTCTCTGCATGACTGGTATAAAAGTATAACTCTAGCAGTGCAGTTTAAACAGGATGCAACTCAATAAAATTTGTTATACAGCTGCATGACTCCCACCTTAACCAGAAGCCGAATGATATTATGTTTAACCCCGCAGTCAACAGCCACCACTTTGAATGGGTTGCCTTTTCCGAAAACTTTGATTTCCTGGTGAGAAAAGGAACACAGCAAATAGAGGTTATACTCCCTTAGAAGACAGAATTTTTTCTGAGTCTAGTTTTATTTATCATGACATGAAATATGAATGGTTGCAGCTGTTACCTTGGTTGAAACCTCTGCTACGAGATTTTTCTGATTGGGGTCTGATATCTCTATAGGCTGGCCATCAAATTCAATCTTTCCCAAAACCGTACCCTGAGGAGAAACAAAAATATATCAGCTGGTGGTCAACTGATCCATTTTAAGATGCAGTAGAGCAGAACTTGCAGGAACCTTGTCCCTGATGATCTTGGTCAGCATTCTAGTGTCAATCCCAAACAGTGCTGGAACCTTTAAAGGAAAGCGAAATGTTAATTTACAGAAGAGTCCCATTCACCTCTGACTTTACACCAGGTGCTGGGTAATTTGAAACCAAACCTTCTCCTCTTGCAGCCATTGACCCAAAGACTTGACCGAGTTCCAGTGGCTGTACTCATGGCTGTAATCTTGAACCAGAAGACCAGATATCTAACGACACACAAAAAAACAGAGTAAATCTTCAAAAACAAAGAAGCTTTCAAGTCCATTAATGACTCCCATTAAATACTGCTCTGACAGCATGATTTAAAATATAGAGGGCTGGATTTAACAGTAAATTTACTGATAAACTAAATTTGGAATTTTGGTGAATATTTTCAGGCGATCACAGCGATTTAAAGGCAGACTATATTAGTATTCTTCCAAAGTTCATGGAAAAGTAACCTGTCCTAAGAATATATCTATGGCAGTGTTTTCTGTGGAAATGCCTTCAGCAGCAATAAATTGTAATAAATCTTTTCCACATGTTGTTCTCTCTCAGTAATGGTGATATTTTGGCCCTTTTTCCAAGATGCTGTATTTTGACAAGGTCATTGCAACTCCCTGATTCAGTTGTAGAGTTGCTGGTGGGTTTGGCATCATTATGCTTTTCCGTGACCAAATGTTTAGTTGTTGAACACCGGGTTTCGCATTCGAGTCTGGAATATTTTAGTAGACAGTGGAGTTCCTGGTTGATTCAATCACTATAAAGTCGCCATGGTCCAAGCACAAATGATCAGACCTTCACCACTGTTCTTACAGTTTGAATGTTGTGCAGTCACTCTGAGCATTGCAGAGTTTGAACTTCTTGTGAACTCCATTTATGGATAACCTCTGTCACTTCAGAGAATGAAGAATAGCAGGTGGTAAATTTTTGCTGGCCTTGTACTTTCCAGACTGATGGGCAGCAACAATTGATTCTCTAAGATAAGTGATAAGATTATTTCCTCCTTGTCAATGGAAACTTGTGCTAAGGGCAAAGTAAGCAATTCTATGCTCTAGCCCAGAACATTTTTCGTCATTTTCAGTGAATTTCACCACCCACTAACTGCCTATCTCAAGAGTACAGTGTGGGAAAAAGTGGTCTTCATACCAGTTTGGCTCCATAAAAATGGAAACAGAGTGGAAGCAGCCTGCCCCCTGAACAATAAACATTGTTCCTGCCAAGCACTGAAGGGGGTGGGTTTGTGCTCATGCTGGTGCACATGAAGTGGGGGAGGGAAGGAGATGCTTTAGTGATTTTATGATGGTACTTTTTTTTCTAAGGGATGGAGGGCAAGTGAGGAGCTACCTCTCTGCTTTCTGTTAATGTTTTGTTCAAGAGACATGACATCATCCAGAAATTACTTACCCTACCTTTAAAAAATCCCTACTCCAGATTCCCAAGCTAGTTACAGTTATGTTTTTATAGAAATGCTCTCACTTGATGATTTGATCACCAGCACCTGGTGGCAAAGATGGGGCTACTTGATGCCTGTAAAACTGACAAGGATGAGGTGAATTTTGAAATTATTCAAAGCTCCGTCTCTTCCTTCGAACTTCCATCACAAATCCTACTTCCAGAATCCAATCCTCCATAACACATGGAGGCACACTTGCAGAAAAATGTGTGGATGCTGATATTGTTAACCTGTTGCTAACAAGGAGCTAAAGAGAGACAATGCAGAGATGCATAACACTGTTTTTAAAGGCCATTTTCATCTAAATAAAAACACATTTCCAACAGTACACTGCTAAGGGGAAAACAGAACAAAATACCAGAACATGACATCCCTCTAAAAAACCGGCAGTGATCAGCTGCTACAGAAGAAAAAGGCCTGTTAACAGTTAAAACTCCAGAGATCGTAATGACAGAAGGATCACCACTCTGTAGCAAAACTCACTGAACAAATTAAAGTAGAGTGGAAAAAAAAAAAAAAATTGCTTCCAAGAGCTCAACTCTGTGTTTGGTTTAATCTTTGAAGTTTCACCATCATAAATCATTTCTCGGTGCAAAACTCCACTAGGTTCAATCAGTGGACACATTCTCACTGATTTAATTACACTTTAAAGTCACCACAGCTCCTCGCTACATCCTCAACTTTCTGTTTATTATCTTAATAGGTAGCTTTTTTTCACAAAAAAAGTGCAAATGTACAAACTGGCTACCAAATAACTACTACAGCTTACAGGTATGATACATTCCAGTTTATGTTGGCATACAATGCAGAGAGATAGGGTAGCTGCAAGCCAGAGGGGAACAAACTTTCCATTCATGTTTCATCTGAGTGACAAAGCACAAACCACCTGAGCTCTATGTAATTTGTGTAGAATAGACAACTGGGTAAAATAACAATAACAAGTGCAAAAAGAAACAAAGCTGCCACACTTCAGCTCCTTCAGTTTTTGCCATCGAAGAAACGCCACATCAATATTAAAACTGTTTCATTTCTTGCAACATCCAGTTAATCCTGGCTGTTGCTGTCTCAAACACAAATGTTCTTTTTCAACCCACACAGGTTTAAGGTGTGTTTTCAGCCACTGAGCTCATTCCACTGACAACGGCACCTCTTCCTCGACCTGCTTGGCAACAACACCGCTCCCATGCACCGAGTACCCGAGAGAAGCTAAAAGTCAGGTTGATCGGCAAAAAGGGTGACAAATCATTTCCATTGGCCAGATTTATCCTGCTTTTTTCTTACAGTGCCCCGGGCTCCACAGGTGATTATCAGAATATTAAAACAAGTTTAACAATAAAAATTATCTTGAAATGATCACCCATTCCACCTTTAAATATCAAAATATAGAGAGTAAAACATCTTAATTCTGTTTTGTTTTGGGGGGAGGGTTTTTTGGTTTTTTTTGCTATAAAACAGAAAATTCTCAACACGGTTAAAAAGTTGTTTTTTCTTCAGAAAAAAGTTCATTGCACATTATTAGTACTTTGTTTTATCCCAACTAGAAAGATTTAGCATAAAGGTTCTCTCAGTTGTAGATGTCTGGGGCCGGACTGCAGACAGGAGAAATGTAATTACATGAGAGTAAAAAATAAATTCAAAAAATGAAAGCAAATAGTCACCTTTGAAAAATGGGCCACTTCATTTTTATTAATCAAGGTGGTTTAATTAACTCTTCAGGGATATGCTCATCAATTTTTTCTTGTTAAACTAATTGATTAATAATGTAATCAAACACTACGCTGTGATTACTACAATAAGAGCAGTAAAAAACAAAATTAAATTTAAAAAATGCATCAGAACAAGTATTTCTACCAAATTTACAGGAGGTCTGAGGATTTCACAAAGCCTAAAACTTCTCTTGGAGGAAGGTGCATTTTATACCTGGACGCGTTCAGACTCTACATGTTTTCTTAGGCCAAGCTCATCCAGCTCCTGGGTGTTGGGTACACCATAATTCCCAACAATCGGGTAGGTCAGGGTCAGGATCTGACCTCGGTAGCTGGGGTCCGTCAGGGCCTCGGGATACCTAAAAAAAGGGAAACCACAAGATGAACATGACAAGATGTTATGGTGTTGGAATACTATGAACAAAAACATAACTATAAATGGAGAAAAAAAAACCAAGACTTACAATGACAAGAAAAGGTATGTGAACCCCTTGGGATTAACTGGTGTTCGATCTTAATTTGGTAGAAAAAAGTGATCTGATTCACACCTAAGTAGCCACAACAGACAAATATACCATATTTAAGCTAGTAAAAACAATTATCATATCTTTTTTTTTCTTTTGAAGACACCTATTAAAAATTCACAGCATTGCTGGAAAAAAAGTAAGCAAACCTTTGCTGTTAAGAGCTTCCTCCTTTGAGAGCAAGGACCAAAAATCAAAGGTTTTCAGCAGGAGTGGATAAGAGCTGCACAATGTTCACAACAGACTTTTGACCATTCCTCTTTCCAGAACTGCTTCAGCTGAGACACATTTATAAGATGTCTGATGTGGACGGCTCTCAAGGTCATTCCAAAGCATGTCTATGGGGTTGAGGTCTTAAGACACCTGGAAGAAACCCAGAAGGTGGATTTTCTGTGATGCTTATGGGGTCATTGCCCGACCATATCAGCTGGCTGACAGCCACTCTGACGTTAACCTGTAGGATATGTTTGTAAAAACTTGAATGCCTTTTCTCTTTGATGATAGTGAGTGGTCCAGGCCCTGAGGCAGTAAAGCAAGCCCAAACCATGATCCTCCTTAAACCATACTTTACTGTTGGGATGATGCTTTTACATTGGTAAGTTGTGACAGTCTTCCTGAACAGTTCAGCTTTCATCAGTCTACACAATGTCTTCTGTGTAGTGTCATGGATCGCAAAGGAGCTCTTTGGCAAACTTCAGGCATGTGTCAATGGCTTTTTTTTGGAGCGTATCAGCATCGTTTGTTCTGCCATGGACACCCTGACTGTTCAATAATTTGCTAAACTCATGAGCTCATGAAGACATTTGCCATTTCCAGTGAAGCATTTAAATTCTTACTTTTGGGTTCTTTCCATCCATCTTCTTGACCTGTTGTTCCCTTTCTGGGTCACGGGGGTCTGCTGGAGCCTATCCCAGCCCATCCCAGGCGAGAGGCAGGGGTACACCCTGGACAGGTCGCCAGTCCATCGCAGGGCCACATTCAAAGACCATTCACAACAACCATTCACACACACACTCACATCAATCAGTCTCACATACATGTTTTTGGACTGTGGGAGGAAACCGGAGTCCCCAGAGAAACCCCACGCAAGCACACAGAAAGACTCCTGGCTGGGAGTCGAACCAGGAACCTTTTTTGGGTTCTTTGTTCTAGTCAAATAAACTCCAGATGTACAAACTACTGACTCCAGTCAGCTTTAGTTTGAATAATCAGTCCCTGAACTCACTTACTTTGTCCACCAGCACTGTGAACGTTTAACAGGAATGTTCACTAAAGTCATAACAAATTAAAATTATTTGTGTGTTTTCAGATTAAGCACATTGCGTCTGTCCGTTGTTGTGATTTATGTTAAAATCAGATCACATTTTAAGGCAAATTAATGCAGATGGCCAGTTTATTCCCAGGGTTTAACATAAGCAAGAAAGTCAGATCATTTTTTCAAACATGACATGAATTTGTTAACGTATACATTTTTGTTTAAGATCTATTAGTGTTACAGGACAAGTCGGGAAGTCTTCTTACCCCACCAGGCCAGTGTTGAAGACGAGCTCCCCAGCTGCAGAGACATGGTGCCCAAAGGAAAACCCTTTCATCCTAGTACCATTCTCCAACACCAGGTGGGCTGTCTGAGCCTGAAAGTTAAAAGACAGCAGACAGATGACAAGTAGAGCCTCATCCAGGAATACTAAATTCCCTTTATATGAACCAAGTTTGGACTGAGCAAAGGCATTACTTTGAAATAAGATGCATTGTAGGTTTTCTGTGTAAAGGTGGCGACCAGTGAGCCATTGGGACTCGGTGCTGAAACTGCAGGTCATTGTGAAAGGAGCTGTGAATGCTGAGACAGACAAATCTCTTTTTCTTGTCGTGTGTGCAAGTTAGTGTGTGTGTGTTTGAGAGTTGGTGAGACTGTGTATGGATGTTAAGGTTTGTGCAACTGCAGACTCCAAAACTACTGTATCTTGCAAAGAGGATGCAGAGGCATGAAATATTGACATGTTTATGTATACATGAATGAAATGTTGATGGTATTCTAGGCTCAAAGATGTAGTAGGGTAAATGGTGCTTAAAAACAATCTAAGAATAGCTACATCGTTGGCAAAACGCAACAGAACAGTGTCTCTCTCAATTCAAATTGTGATGCAACTCTGATTTACAAATATGATGCAACCAAGTTCAGCAGCTGCTGTCTATAAATCATATCAACATAGCGCTTATAAACGTTTTCTGTGATTAAAATGTGTTACATTTCAATTGCTCACTCGCATTTTGTCTTATGACAGCCCAGCAGGTATTTAAATATTTCAACTTTTTCATGTGGCTCACCATGTTGTCACTCAGAAATGAGGCCTCTTTCTGATGCCAAAGACTTCACACTTTCAACTTTAAACGCCTTGATGTTCATTTTATCAACTTTTAATTTTATTCTATCCTACGCCGAATGCAGAAGCTGTCTTTGCTGATTTTGAAAACTGCAAAAAAGTAGATTATAAAGACTATTAAACTGTCTGTAAACAACGCGCCGCCGAGTTTTTCATGTTTTTCTCACGAAGTCTGGCCTGACGAGGTGTGATTCTCAACTCATAGCGCTTCCGAAGAAGTTTCATCTAAAAAAAAAAGAAAATAATTCAATTTATAAATAAAAACAGGGCTTTTCGTGTGTCTGCTTACCTTCATGCTGAAATGTTTTGCAGTTTGAAGTCTCATCCAGCCAATGTTCCCCACTTTTCTGCCAACCATGCATCCTTGCTTCAGAGATTTAACAACTCCGTAAGCCAAGAGGATTTTTGTCATATTAGCCCAAAGTTATTGTTTTAAGTAAATTCTCACGGGTTTGCAAGATAAATTGAATATATAAGCTACTGAATTAATTAATTCATTTAAAAAAAATGACTACGTGTGAGTTCCTCTCGTGAAAAGCGTCCACGCAGAAAGTTTAAGTGGGCGTTTGAAATGTTCACGCGGATTGGCCGCTGGCGCTTTGCTTTTCGCAGGGAGCGAAGCGCACGGAGTTTAGATTGGTCTTTTAGGAAAACGCCCTCTTTTTTGTCAAAAGACAGCTGACTGAGACGTGTTTAAATGGTTACAATGAAGAAGACGGTGCAACAGCATGTTTTACCTTTAAAAGTGAAAAAACTTTTACTAATCCTGCTTTATCTGTTAGTTTATCAGTTGAATGGGAAGGTTTCTGTGATGCCAAGATGGAAACTAAAAACATCCCTTTTAAAGAATAGTATCTCTCCAGATTTATATTAAGGTTTAAAAGAAATCCCCCCAAGAGTAACAAGTCATTAAATACACTGAAATTCTGAAGTTGGAAAAGGAACAATAGCAAAACGCATCCCCGCCGGGAATGACTGCACCTGCTGATGGCAAACTTGTGTAGTGCTTTCTGTGCAACTAACTCTTTACAGCCTTTTTTTTTTTTTTCTTTGAGGCCAATTGCCTGCAAAGAAAAACGCAAACTGTCCGTGAACAGGCTGCATGGTGGCAGGATTAGAGCGGTGTGTGTATTTGCTGATGGCTGCAAGACCGGTCCTCTGTGGAGAAGGCTGTCTGACTGCCACTCTGCTGCGTTCAGCAGTCTGAACAAAGTGGGACTGACTATCATGACCTGAGTACATCATGAAATACCTCCACAATAGAGAAATTGCATTTGAAACAACAGACTATTGTCTGGTGGTGCCTCTGTAAAAGCAATTGGCATATCATGAGCATTAATAAAGAAGAAAAAAAAGCAGTTATACCAAGTGCAATAATTTGTTGAATTCTCGTGCATTTAAGTGTTTTAAATGATAGAATTTCACGTGTATTTTAATGTGATTACATCTTTGATTTTGGTCTGTTTAAGCTTTGAGTAGGCCCCCCTGCATTTGATTAATATCACTTGTTTAAATGGAGCCAGCGATCCTGCTGTGGATCTGTGGAGCACTGCTGACACCCAGTGGCAAGTTTCTCTCAGTGGTTTCACTGAGGTTTGGAACAAGGAAACAGACAAGTAATACTGTACTCACTTAAGTACTGTAATCAGATACTACTTTAGTTACATTTTACACAGTGTCCCAGTTGCTTTGAAATTGGGATTATACAACATACTGCATTTTTTTAAATGTGGTGAGGTACAAGTACAATGTAAAAATGTAGCCAAAACTTCCATTAAATAGAACTAAAAAACAAAAACATACAAAATTTTAAAACTGAAGATATTGTCCATCTTAAGAAATAGATAATACACTAAGACACAGTACAACACTTTTGAGTATGATGGCAGAAAAATATTTTTTAAAAAGTTGGGATGGAGTGATATTTGCAACTGCATCCATATTTGTGAATTTTGGAGTTTTTGGAGAGGAATGTCATCCAATGCTTGCCATTAAAACTGCTTAACAGTTCTGACCCTTCTTAGTATTCATTTTTATTATACTCCAAATTTTTTCAGTTGTGAAAGGTCCAGACTGTGAATAGGTCAGTTCAGTACCTGGACTCCTCTACTATGAGGTCTTGCTTTTGTGATGAATGCAGCATGTAATTTAGTATTGTCTTGCTGAAAGAAGCAATGCCTTCCCATCTGGTTCAGAGCATATATTGCCTGAAAACCTAAATGTACCAGTTATTATTGTTGTTTCATTTCCAGATGTTCAAGCTGCCCCTTCTGCAGACACTAACACAGCCCCACATAATTTTTTGCTTTATACATCACCTTCACATATGGGCTTTCCTTTCTATAACAGAGCTTTAACTGAAATGCCTCGATGTCATAATCATTTGTGTTCTTATAGACTGATTTTCAGAAGTGTTCTTAAGTCCATGCAGTGATTTCATGTCAACATAATTATGTTTTTGATGCAATACTACCAGATCATAAGATCATAAGATCAGGAGGCTTCAACTGATTTTCGCCCTTGTCTTTTACGCACAGAGATTTCTCAAGATCCTGGGAAGCTTTGAAAATTATCTGTACTGTAGATGAAACACTCAAATCTTTGGAATTTTATCTTAAAAAAACATTTTTCTGAAAATGTTTCACAATTAGTGAACACAGTTGTACACACCATTGTGAACCTCTGCCAATCTTTACATCTGAAAGACTGTGTCTCTGAGATACTCTTTATATCCAATCATGTCATTGATCTGTTCCCACTTAACCAAATTAGTTGAAGGGTGATCCTGCAGGTGTTTGTTTTTTTTAGTACCACTTACCTTTTGAGCCTTTTGGAGGTTATTGTGACATTATGCTCCAATTAGAATTTTTTTTTTTTTTTTTTTTTTTGAGGGATGATAAAATGTCATTTAGTTGATCTGGTGACCCTTTGCAGGGGCATGATGTGATTCTTTGACAGGGCACTTGTAGATTATCTATATAAATTGATTGAAACTGTCTTCAAATGATGCATTTCAAGTCAGATCTTTACTGGATTTTGTTTGTTTTGAGCCATTTTAATTACCATGTTAAACAAATAAACGCAAAACCCAATTGCAGAATTTTGCTGGAGTGCAAGCCCACTCACATAAACTTTGCACTGGGTGTAAAAGCTCAAAGATGAAAAAAGTCATGAAAAAAGTCTACAAAAGAGCCCATGAGCACGCCACACTCGTGGCAGAGAGCCATGAGTGTGGTGTGAAGAGGGAACATGTGGTACTTGAAAATTAAACCACAGCACTTAACCTTTCATCGCTGCTCGGTTTAATCTAAGTAATTCAGAGTATTTCATGGATTCTATCAAAAGCAAAGACCTGAGGATGCTTCAGATTTCCTTGAGCATTTTGTTATACCTGAAGATGAAGCAACAAGTCTATGAGCAAAGCACCTTTAAAAACAGAGAAGATGAAGTCACTTATTGCTAAAAACAATTATTTTGTTTAGTTAAAAGTTTTCTTTTGTTTTGTTTGCTTAAATTTTCAAATTCAGCCTCGGGTAGCTGCTGTTTCCAGTGATAAATAGACTGGGAAATTGCTAGGTGATGATATGGAGAACACGAGAGGCCTTAGCAATGCCCGGTCTGGCCATTTATTACCCAGAGGCCCGTCATTAGCTGCCTTCCAGATTCCGTCACTGATTGGCTGACGTGAGGTCTAATGAGATCCAGTCTTTGGTGGAGGGATCCCACATTGTCTGCGGCGTCAAGTGTGAGTTTCAGATGGTGACCGAGCTTAAGAGAGGACGCAAATAGACAGCCAGGCTCCCTCGCTGTTCTTTGGCAGCTTTGCAAACACAGTCTTGGCCCCAAGATGTGAGAAATAATAGATGGGTGATTTCAAGGATGCATGACAATGTTCGTTCTGTGCTGAGCTGATCAGACTAACTGGTTTGAAAATAAACAAGTAAATGTCTAAGTTTACTAATGTCTTGATAAAAGTATGCTCTGTATGTCTTTATGCCATTATGTCTCTTGCATTAACACAAACACAAAAAAAGAAGCTAAGGTCTTTTTTGAAGAAAGTATGAATAACCTTTGAACATTTGAGCTAGTTTTATTCTCTTTAGTAGGAATAACTTCTGGAACTAAGTGTCTGGCTTGCAGGAATTTTCTTCCATGCACAATTCCTTCAGCTACAAGTTTCTACCAGCAGTTTCAAATCCCACCGACAATACTGGGTTACAACTTGGGATTCAGATCTGGACTTTGACTTCTTTCTTTTTCACTTGGTGGTTTATTAATGTGCAGAGGATCAGAATCCTGTGTAAAGACCCACTTTCGGTTCATCTTCTTTTGGACTTAGCTCATCTGTACTGGACATGATTCACTTTTGAAAGCATCATGCCCCTCATGGTGACAACATATCTTGGGTTTGCACCAGACAAAGCTATTATTATGGCTGAAAAACTCAATTTTTGATTCATCTGCTGAAAGAATGTTATTACTAAAGGATTGAGCCCTAATCCCCTCTAATGGCCTGTGCTATTTGGAAAACTTCTGTTTTGGACACCAGTGGTTTTTCTTTAGTAATTCCCCATAGTAGGAGAACTGTATGTAATCTCTTTGTAATTGTACACACCAGAAATTGACACCAACAGCTGCAACAGTTATCTTCAGATCCTTTGATGAAAAGTGGAGATTGAAGAGTCTTTTTTTTTTTTTTTTTTTTGCACAGCAAAATATCTGCCCTGTCGTTGAATCCACTGGGCAACATCCTTGGAAATGAACAAATATTGAGGGTGATTTTTACTTACGATGAAATGGTTCACTTTAAAAATCACAGGGCAAGCTTTTGATAGCCTCCGCCAGACTCATAAGCATTCACAACCATTTTTCTGAGGATCCTTGGTGAGTTCTTTAGATCTCTGCTTGAAGGCATAACATGCTTTAACAGCAAAAAAACCAGGAGATCTTAAATGCCAGACGTTCAATAAATGATGCATAGTTCTCCTGTCTCTTGTAAAAGGTGTGCAGGTTTCTTTGAAACCACTAATCCTATGGATTTAAAGATGTGACTAGTGCAAGGTTGTGCACGTGTTGTCCATAGGGCTGTTTGGATTTAAATTAAAAAAAAAAAATTTTAGAATACAAAAATGTTAATTAACTATATATAGCATTTGAGTGTATTAGCATTGATAACTGGTAATATTTCAAAGAGGTTCAAATGATTTGTCACCCAATTATGATTAAAATCTCTTGACAATTTTTTGCATATGTTATCACCGAACTGCGCAAATGCCAGTGCAAAAAGAGTGCAATTTGTGAATCACTTGATAATTATATAGAATTGGAACTAGAGTTACCAGTGTTGCATTTAGCAGTATCGTGCCAGTAAGACTGTACAGCTGTGACACATTTCATCCTTCAGATTGTTAGAGGAGGGAACATGTGACGAGCTGGAGAAAAAGAAGGTGAAGACTGTCCTTTATGACTGGTATCACATGTCCTTCCTATGAAATGATGTACTGTGCCCCAGTAAAAAAGGGCAGCTTTGTTTAGCCTGCCCCCATCTAATCCTGTTGTGAGGGTGAGGGAGGAAATGAGACCATGCAGGCCACAGAGGCAGCATCAGCCCCCTTAAGGAGTCATGGCCCCCGCTCTCAGAAATCCCAAGAAACTTCACACCTCTATGTAGGGACTATAAATAGGCACCATCTGTCCCCCCGGGCTCGGTTACAGCCTCATTCCTTTTGGTATGGATAGAGGGCAGGGAAGGAAGCACTCAGGGTTTGAAAAGAGAGGTAGTGGACAGGACCAGAGTCCAAAATCCACTCTCTAGTCATTACACATGGCTGGGTGACCTGTGCTGCAAGTCATGTGGCAAAGGAAGTCTATGGGTGTGCTTCTGCCATTGCATCCTGTGCAACTACTCTCTCTAGGCATACCGGCTCACCACAGAGGCAAAATGTCAGTGACCACGGAGCTTCTACCATCGTTGATATCTTATACCACACTCCACTCATCACATTATTTTTTTTCTCAAGCTCAGGCTCTTCACATTTCATTAATGAACCTTGAAGCAGAAGTAGTCCAAGGCTCCAGCAGTGCCTAGAAATTGGTGCCTCTGCCATTTCTCCAACAGGGAGCCTTAATTGCAGTTCACTGTTTCACGGTCACAGTTTAGTTCTTGTACTGGTAACAAACTGTATTCGCTGGCTGGAATCTGGTTTGAAGAAGTGAGAACTGCAGAGTCACAACTTCAAGTGATTTGGGCAAACCCGGCAGGGAAAACTTACAAAATACCTTTGCAAGTCACATCATAAACCTCGCCTCCCACCCCATCACCCAAGTGTAGAGCTGGAAAGTTAGGATGTAGCACAGAAAAAGTATCTAATAGTAAGCTGGTATACAAAAGAGCAACCCTTGGGAGTTTTGTTTTTTTCTCTCTCTCTCTATACTAAAATTCTGCTTTTCAGTAAAAATTCTGTACTGGTGCTTTGTAAACATGTCATAGTGTGTCTACTGCCACTTGGGGAGCACTCAAAGAAATATGCAGAGGGATACTCTTCCTTTAGATGGGCTGTTTTCAAAATAACATGCTAACATACTAGAAGGTACTCACTTTAAAATGCCAGTAAGCATGTAGTAGGCAGTATATGAGTATGTGAGCAATAGCTATATATATATGGAGTAAGATAAAAATGCCACTCACATGCTATTTTGAGGAACATTTCCAATCTCCGCCTCATGTATTGTAATATAAAAGTCACACAGTGAAAGTATGACAATGGTCATATGGCTTGCTTGTGGTTATGCTTCAGGATAATGGCCGTTACAGTGGCCCACTACATACTAACAATGAATGTGTGGATGATGTGATGGAGCTGATAACGACTAGCCATTGGCTGAGCAGACTGTCAATCGATCATATTAAAAATAACTGTTTTATGTAAACTCTCCTGGCATGGTAGAAGACATTGCTGTTACATTTAAAAAAAAAATCTGCCTGCATTGTTGGCTCATGTCTCATTACATCCCTGCTTTAAGTTAGCCCAAGTGTGTGTATGTGTTCAGCTTAAAACTTTATTGTCTTCTTTTGGGCTGTTCCCATTTAGGCTGAGACGCGTACTGACCAGACCACCACTAAAATCACAAACCTAACATGTAGTAAATAAAATAACAACAAAATCAAACAAGACCAAAAATTTATTTCCTCAAGTGTTATTACATCTTATAAGAAAATACAAGTTTATTTTTCATGAAGAAAATATTGAAGAGAATATAATATTCAAATGTAAAAAATGTAACATTTTTGTCTTTGTTGATAAAATTTGCATTCACCCAGGTTCAATAAGCATCAGCCCATGTCAAATGTGCAATACTGTTAACAAGTCTAACAATACCAAAAAGATATTATTCTAATATTCCTAGCTGTTTCTCTCTCCAGGGAAACACAAAAGATGAGGTCTTGGCATCTTTTACAGTTGGTGTTTTGACTGTTGGGAACATTGAAGGTCCAAGTTCCATGTAGCCTCAGCGGATGTCCACAGCCATTGTCCTGGATTACATCAGAAACTCTTCAAAGGCGGTTTGCTTATTGTTTGGACTCATGTATGCCTTACATTTGGACTATCCAAAATGCACGAAAAAAACAACAAACAAAAGCCTCCCACTTAAACTCTTGACACATAAGAACAGATCTCTTACTAAAATGAAGCAGCACACTCTAGTGTGCTATTTCAGTTGCACTTTGCTGTTGTAAATGTTGAGAGAAAAGAAAGTGTGTAAGTGGTAGTTTCCAGTTGTGTTTTTTTTCATAAACAATTTGTAATTCTATTTCTATTACAACTGTGTTTAGATGTAATACAGGAAAAGAAGAATGTATTTGACATGTTGAGTGTTGTATTTCACCTCCACAGCATTTAAACGAGAGCTGGAAGAACAAATGAAATGTTTGTATTTACTATTTGTATGTACAATTCTCTTACAGGGCTGAAAAGAGAATTTCACTGGGGTTGAGGTTACCTTGACTGATTTTTTTCAGACACACATTCATTCACTCATACATACATACATACATCTGTTTGTGTATATATATATGAATGTGTGTATACATATGTATATAAATGTGTGTAAATAAATATTTGTCTGTATATGTATATATATATATATATATATATGTGTGTGTGTGTGTGTATGTATGTATGGACAGCACAGACATTTAGTGGTTAGCACAGTTGCCTCACAGCAAGAAGGTTCCTGGTTTGACTCTGGGCCCGACAAGTCTTTCTATGTGGAGTTTGTATGTACTCCCCGTGCTTGCGTGGGTTTTCTCCACGTACTCCGGTTTCCTCCCACAGTCCAAAAACATGTATATTAGGTTGATTAAGAACTCTAGGTCTGTAGGTGTGAGTATGAGCATGAATGGTTGTTTATGTATGTGGCCCTATGATGGACTGGTGACCTGTCCACAGTGTTCCCCTGCCTGAAATGGTCTGGATTTGGCTCCAGCAGACCCCTCTAACCCAGTAGATGGATTCAGCAGGTATAGAAAATGGATGGATGATATACATTTATAGTACAGTATATATATATATACACACACACACACACACACACAGGTGAGGAAACTCAAACTGCCAACTGAGATGATGGTGGAGTTCTACGCAGTCATCATCGAGTTCATCCTTACCCCCTCCATCACCGTATGCTACACTGGGGCCACCACCAGGGACAGACACAGACTGCAGCGCATTGTGCGCACTACAAAGAAGGTGATCGGTTGCAACCTCCGACCTTTACAAGACCTGTACACACCCAGGATTTTTTTAAAATTGAGGTGATGAATTGCATGTTAACTGAAAAAATAAAGCTACTAAAATGAGGGGTGAGTTGAAAACAGGAATGAGTAATTCCCAAGTAGTGTGAGTGATTTGTGAGATTTGATTTAAAAATGTAATGATCTCACTAAAACAAAACCATGTTTCCAGAGTATTTTTAAATGACAAAGTACTGAAAATAATTTATGGCATCTCTGAAATAAGGGTTCTTAAAGCACTGGTTAAAGTGATAATTCATTATGTATATATGACTAAATAAATTAGTGATGTAGCAAGTAATAATAAAAGTAATAGCTGATAAAAATGGGCTTAATTGTTTTATAAACTTCTGTAATAAAAAGCAGTTTTTATACAAGGCATAAACCTTCATTTACACCAACTTGATTCCACTAGGCTATTTGTACAATGCCACTTAATTGCATCATGCTTAATTTTATAAAAGTATTTGAGTTCTCCAAACTCAAACAGCACAAGTTAACGTCACTCATTATTTCAATATTTGAAGGCTTTACGTATTTTTTTTTAGATAATAAATTTGCATATTTTTTTAAGTAAAGACAACTTATTACATTTCACAGTGTGGGATGAATGAGGGAGTCAAGCCATGGGGTAAAATGACCCCACTCTCCAGGAGTGGGCCTGGCGCAACCACTGGAGCCCAAGCTGCTGGTAAGCACTTCCACCACTATGAAGGGGGTAAAAAAAAATTCAGAAAAAAAAAAAGATTATTAAAGCTCTTAAAATTTCCAGCTTTCTTGTAATTTTTCTTTTCTTTTTGTGCACGGCCAAACAGATGGTGTGCAAAATCATGATGACTGATTTCTGTTTAAAATTACTATTCTGCCCTTCCAGTACGACATCAGCTTTGTACAGCTAGACAGAAAATTAACAGCATAAAGAAGAGGAACCCCAGAAATGTTGTTGAGGATTGATGTGTTATCTTTTCTTGTCTTTTCCTCCACAGTTTTATTTCTCCAATTTGTCTCCATTAAAATCTCTAAGACTGAAAGAATAAAAAGAAAAAAAAACATTACAAGTGTAATGCCTGTTGTGCCTTTTACAAAAAAAATAAAGTTAGAGTATTCTCTATATCAACACATTTACAAAAATAAACTACAGATGTTTTCTAATGTACATAAATTTAAAAACATTCATAGTATCACCAAACTCACTGTTACGTCTATTTTCCATATCATTAAACAGACGTAAACAAATCCATTAAAAAGCCTAAGGCGTAGCGCCGAGGCCCCCTGTTGGTCAGATTAAACAGTATGTCGCCAACACAAAAGGCTTAAACCGCAGCTATAACTCCAGAAAATCGCTATATTCACAAACTTAAATAAATGAATTACCGAAAGTAAAAATATACATCACACACTAAACTACAATGTTGACGTTGAATTACTTTCATACAAAGATCTGACCGAGCTCGGTAACGGAACAATTTCAACGGCTTCAGCGCTGCTGGTCCAATTGGTCCGTCACTAAAAGGGTCCGACCAGGAACTGAGACTCAATCATGCAGACCAAAACAATGATCTTTTTCTTTAAAGTTAGCGCAGCTTAAATCAATTCATTAATTATCTGAACTCATCAATATGAGATAACGCAGGAGGGTACTGTTGAGGATTCAGCCATAGAAAATGGACAGGTGAAATAAATGCAAGAACGTGAATAAACAAAAGGCTTGCTTTCAAATCCAAATAAATAATTTATCGTAAAAAATAAAATAATGAGAAGAGGGAACAGAGCACCAAACAGCCAAAATAAATAAAAGATAGGTAATATGGGAAGAGGAAAGCTCAGAATGTAGTTTTTGTCAGGTGGACTGTTTAAAAAAGAACTGGACAAACTCTTGATGACATCACGCATAGTTTTCTGAAGGGTTTGATGGAGATTGACTGACATTTTGATCAAGAGTGACCAGGTCCTAATCAGGCCTTAAAAGACATATAGATGAGCCAAATAAAACTTCAAAAGAACAGCAACAGATGATACACTAAATAGCTTAATTGTTTAATTAAAAAAAAGAAAAAGTCGGGTGTAAAACAAGATGGAAAGAAAGACAGTAAACCACAAGTGATCTGATATCTTGCCATTTGTTTGATTAGAAGATAACCAAAAATGAGAAAGGTAGTGTGTAAAAAAAAAAAGAAAAGAAACAAAAGTAAATCATGAGTGATTGGATAGCTTGCCAAAAACCTTTTTTTGTTTGTTTGTTTGGTTGTATGATGCTATTTTGGAGGAATTTCACTTAAGTTCAGTAAAGTTTACTGCCATTTGTATGTGCAATCCTCTTACAGGGCTGAAAACAGAATTTCAGTGGGGTTGAGGTCACTTAGACTCATTTCTATTTTTTATTTATTTTTGTATAATTTCTGCTTTTTAATTGGACTTGGACTGGTAAGATGGCTATTGTTCATGAGTCTGATGACTGAGGGGAAAAAGCTGTTCTTGTGGAGGGAAGTTCTGTTCCAGATGGACTGCAGTCTTCTGTCCGAGGGGTGTGTCCAGGGTGAGAAGAGTCGCCGCAATCTGACTTGCATGGCCTAAAATCATGGAGGTGTACAGGTCCTGTAAAGGTCGGAGGTTGCAGCCAATCCCCTTCTCAGCAGTATGGACAATGCACTGCAGTCTGTGTCTGTCCCTGGTGGTGGCCCCAGTGTAGCATATGGTGATGGAGGAGGTAAGAATGGCCTTGATGATGACTGCATAGAACTGCACCATCACCTCAGTCTGCAGTTTGAGTTTCCTCACCTGCTGCAGGAACAACATCTCTCTGATCCATAGTTCATTTAGTGTGCTAGCTAAACAGTGCTCCCCAGCCTGTGTGCTGCTTGCTGCCAGTCCTGATTTCCCCTTAGGTCTGGTGCTGGTAACATTCACAGCAGAGTAAAGCCGAAGGACCAACAACAACAAGAACCAAGACCATTTTAGAACCCACATACAGCAACATTTACAGTATTGCTAAGACAATTGTTGTATAGTGTGCCGCTGTAACTGCCATTTTCCTGAGGCGTAAACACAAGTGTGTGGCCATTGTCCTGCTCTCCAATGTGTGATTTTTATATTAGAATACATGAGGTGGAGATTGGAAATGTTCCTTGAAGTAGAACATGACTTCTTTTTTTCAAGAAAGGGAGAAAAAGGAATATTATTCTTCTAATCACATGAACGTAAAGTGCACACTTACTCCATGTTTTAAGTTTTACATATTAGAAAATGAAAAAACAAAAGAAGCAAACAAAAAAAAATCTGGTTATAACATACATGCATACATACATACATACATATATATACACATACATACACGCATACATACATACATATATATATATATATATAAAGAGAGAATAAAGATAGATAGATAGATATACATGTATGTACATATGCAGTATGTATGTATATGTGTGTGTGTGTGTCTGAAATAGAAATCAGTCAAGGTGCCCTCAAACCCACTGAAATTCTGTTTTTAGCCCTGTAAGAGGATTGCACATACAAATAGCAGTAATCTTTACTGAACCTGAGCAAAATTCCTCCAAATGACATCAAGCAAAGAAAAAAAAAAAAGGATTTTGGCAACCTATCGGATTACTTGTGATTTACTTTCATCTCAATTTTTTTTCTGTTTTTCAATTTTTTTACACACTACTTTTGCTTTTCTTCTAATAAAACAAATGGAACTATTGAGTGTATCATCCATTGCTGTTCTTCTGAAGTTTTATTTGGCTCATTTATTTGTCTTTTAAGGCCTGATTAGGACCTGGTCATTCTTGTTTAAAACGTAAGTCGGTCTCTATCAAACCCTTCAGAAACCCATGCATGATGTCATCGAGGGTTTGTGAAATCAGTTCTTTTTCAAACAGTCCACCTGACAAAAACTGCTCTTTGAGCTTTCCTCTTCCCATATTACCTATCTTGTGTTTTTTTTTTGTTTTGTTTTTGTAGTTTCATGCTCTGTGCCCTCTTCTTCTTATTAATCTTTTTTATGATAAATTATTTATTTATTTGGATTTGAAAGCAATCCTGTTTTTTATTTATTTGCCTTCTTGCATTTACTTCACCTGTTCATTTACTACGGCTGAAACCTTAACAGTACCCTCTTACGGTATCTCATATTGATGAGTTCAGATAATGAATGAATTGATTGATCCTGCACTGACTTCAAAGAAAGGTCATTTTAAAGAAAAATCAGTCTCTTTCATTTTGCACGTTTAGCTGTGCACAAAAAAAGAAGGAAAGAAAAGGCACAAGCAAGCTAGAGAATTTTAAGAGTTTTAATATTATTATTTATTAATATTATTAGTTTTACAATCATTATTCTTTCAATCTTTCTAGTAGTGGCGGCGCGTATCAGTGGCTTGGGCTCTTGTGGACACCCTGGGCTCTCCTGGAGAGTGGGGTCATATTACCCCATGGCCTGAGTCCCTCCTTCCTCCCACACTGCAAAATGTAGTAAGTTGGCTTTACTTAAAAAAATATGCAAGTTTGTTGCCTCAGAAAAAGCTTTCAAAAACTGAAATAATGAGTGACATTAACTTGTGCTGTTTGAGTTTGCAGAATTCAAATAATTTTATAAAATTAAGTAAGCTGCATCCAAATGACATTGTACAAATAACCTAATGACATCAAGTTGGTGTAAATTAAGCTTTATGCTTCATATAAAAACTGCTTTCTTATTATACAGGATCTAAATTGCGTTTGATAATCATTAGCTATTTTTACTATCTGCTACATCACTAATTTATTTGATTAGATATACATAATGTATTATCACTTTAACCATTGCTTTAAGAACCCTTATTTCAGAGATGTCATAAATAATTTTCAGTGCTTTGTCATTTAAAATTACTATGGAAACATGGTTTTTAACCCTTTACATTTTTAACCCTTGTGTGATCTTAACATTCTCCTCTTGTCCCAACAGAAAACTCACTCTGCTGAACTCCTCATTGAGTTCTTTGAGATCCTTCATGTACAGGTCCAATGATGTTTTAGTCATTTTTAGTTTGTTGGGAAAGTTCATAGCAGAAATCTAGTTTGGGCTTGCTGTCGATCTGCATATGTTCTGATCTCATTTATTAACAATCATATTCTTTAACATTACACATTTCCACGTTTCAAAGTACATCTGCTCTCAACTTTCTGAGTTCCAATTTTTATCTGATGGTTCATTCTTACATTAAAAATAAAATGAATAAATATCTTTGCATAGTGTAAGTGGTCTTTTACAGTTCTTTTAGAGGATTTCACTAACTCAAATATATACTATAGCTTTTATCACGATATAGATTCAGCACAACTAATACTGAAGTTGAACTGAATCTCTTGACCGTTTCCTGAACAGCTTATAAAGACAACACACTCAACATCTATACAGATCAATATACAGTCTGAAAGATTATAACTGCCACTTCTTGCAGTTAACACTTTTATCTCTCACAGCAAGAAGGTTCCTGGTTTGTCTCGGAGCCCAGCAGGAGTCTGTCTATGTGGAGTTTGCGTACTCTCCCCATGCTTGCGTGGGTTTTCTCCGGGTACTCCGGTTTCCTCCCACGGTCCAAAAACATGTATGTTAGGTTAAATGAGAATTCTAAATTGCCCATACGTGTGAGTGTGAGCCTGCATGGTTATTTATCTCTGTATGTGGCCCTGTGATGGCCTGGCGACCTATCCAGGGTGTACGCCTGCCTATCACTTTTTATGAGCTGGGATAGGCTCTAGCAGACCCCTGTCACCCTGTAGATGGATTCAGTGGTTGTAGAAAAGAAATCAGTCAAGATGACCTCAACCCCACTGAAATCCTGTTTTTAGCCTTGTAAGAGGATTGTACATAGAAATGGAAATAATCTTTACTGAACTTGAGCAAAATTCCCCAAAAATGACAAATAAAAACTATTGTGCTGACTCAGATTTCACCAACTGATTTGAATTTCATTTGAGTTCATCTGGATCCCAGTTTGAATTCAGGTGTGTTTTATCTTGACTAGTTAAGGGACAGACAGATTTCATGTGCTCTCATTGGCTGAGGTCTTGTCTTTCTTCTGTTTTTTGGATTTCTTCCAACCAAAAATAAGAGCTTGATTTGTTTCCAAAATGAAGGACTTTTGTTTGCTTTTTCTGGAGGAACTGCTTTCGAGAGTTTCTCTTCAATCAGTTGTTTTAGCTGATCCTTTACATCGTCCACCTGGGCTTGGAAACATGTCCCTCTCACAGTGGAAGTCTAGTTTCAGGGAGTTCAATTCCTCAGTCACTGCTTTATGCATGACATCTTCCTCAGCTTTGATGCTGTTAATGAGCCACCGGTTCTTCATCCTTAGTCTGTTTTCCCTCACTTGTTTTTGGAGATCCTGCTGCAATTGTTCTACCTTCTGTTTTACTGCTGAAATCTTCCTTTCGTACCTGGCGCTGAGCTCTTTGTATGACTCTGTAATCTGGTCCAGTTCTCTCTGTAAGTGGTTACGTTTCTCTTGTGAGGTTTGTTGCAGGGAGGTCTTCTCCCGCACCATTTTCTGACGGAGAACGTCTAGTTCCAATCTCTATTCAATGATGAGACATTGTTCTCTAAGACTTTGCCCATATGCGATTTCCTTTCTGTCTCAAGTTGTTGTTTAAGTTTTTCAGTTTTCTGCTTCATTCCAGTAATGTTGCTTTCAAACCAAACTTTCAGCTCCTGGTATGAATTCTGAATTGATCTCAGTCTTTCTTGGAGATTTTTGTTCTTTTCTTTCTCCATCTGAAGTTCTTTGGGGAAAAAAATTGTCCAGTGCTTTCTCAATCTTTGTTTGTCTTTCTTTGCACCGGCTAATGATTGTTTCTTTTTGGGATTTTTCTTTTTCTAGCTGGAGTTTCATTTCTTGGAGTTGAAGAACTCTGGATTCTGCCTCGAAGCTTTTGATCTCTTCTCGTCCCAACAGAAAACTCACTCTGCTGAACTCCTCATTGAGTTCTCTGAGATCCATCACGTATAGGTCCATTGATGTTTTTGTAATTTTTAGTTTGTTGGGAAAGTTCATAACAGAAATCTTGTTTGGGCTTGCTGTCAATCTGCATCTGTTCTGATCTCATTTATTAACAATCATATTCTTTAACATTACACATTTCCATGTTTCAAAGTACATCTCTCAACTTTCTGAGTTCCAATTTTTATCTGATGGTTCATTCTTACATTAAAAATAAAATGAATAAATATCTTTGC
>JAOWBL010000014.1:7980527-7994175 GCA_028564865.1 Zenarchopterus dispar | reverse complement strand
AAGCGCCTCGAGGCGACGTTTGTTGTGAATTGGCGCTATATAAATAAAATTGAATTGAATTGAATTGAATTGAATTGTGTCATGTTGTGTGTTTGTTAATACGGGAAGTCTTCTGCTTTCTCCTGCAGGAGAGAAGATGACTGAGGCCGAGATTGACGCTCTCATGGCAGGACAGGAGGATGAGAATGGCTGTGTCAACTATGAGGGTGAGCCACTAAGCAGTCAAACTTGTTTTAGCCTTTAGTGCAAGAACAAAAAACTCATCAATTTAACATATGAAAGGGTCTTTTTTTAAAATAAATCTGTAAAATTAGTACATTTACTTTTAGCATGGAGCATTAGACAGTCTGAAAGAAACATCCCTGATTATGTCACTGCAAAGAGATATATGCTGCTGAGCTGCATTATAGGAAGTGTAGGAACCTATTTATAGAACATAATATATATTTATCCCTTTAAGAATAACCAAGTCAAATAAAGGACAAATGAACAGTTTGATAGTTTAGTTTGGCTGGTATCTGCCTCATTTGAAAACCCAAAATGTAGTTCATATAGTTCAAATGGAGAAAAGCAATCTAAGACAGTAATACAAAAAACAAAAACTGCAATCCTGGATTTTGGGTTAATTTTCTTGATAAAATTTCCTGTGCAATAAAATTTAAAATTCTCACCTTAACTTTTTTAAAGTAATTATTATACAAAAATGAAACATGTTATGGCTTGTTCCATTTCATAGAATACAATAAAAAAAGACTTAAAAATTCAACTCTAGAAGTTTACTAGAGAATACTAAATGAGTGTTATTACTTTGTAACTGTTTTTGAATTTTCCCATTATGTATGTCAACTGACGTTACAAAATATGGTTATTTACCTGGTAAAGGGTTAAAAACCCAGAAACTAGGTTCTGCAGATCTTCAGAAACATTATCCAACGGCATGACAGTTAGTTGCTAGTCAATCAATTTTGCCTCACCCAATTTTTTAAATTTTTAAATGAATGAATGAGTAATATTTTGAAAAATGAACATCATAGTGCATTAATTAACATATGGGATCAGAGAATGAGACAATAAATTCATGACAAAAGTATTTGAGGCCAAAAATCCATTAAGTCTTTCTTCTGTAGACTTGTGTTCAAACTTACTTCATTGTGTAAACACATGAGTCGCCATCTGCTGGCCATTAGATAGACTGCAGGTTGAAGGCATTTTCACTTTATGTTTTAAAAAAAAAGCCCTATGAGCTGTTTGAGATTCTTTTGGAGTATTTTTATAAATCATGTTTCATGTCTTGTGATCTGACAAGCCCTCTAATCAACCTCATTTGTCATTTTTCCTCCTCTCTGTTGTTTTCTGTCGGCTGCCCTGCCCTTCATCTGCAGCCTTTGTCAAGCACATCATGTCTGTGTAAGGACCCTGCCACTGCGGTGGTGAGCATCGAATAAGTGCAGACCCCATGGTGTCGCGACATCCACTCGCTGTTTCCTGCACCATCTGTGGAAGCAGGGGGAACAAAGGACTATGAGATGTCATTTCCTGAAGCCTTTTTTTTTGTCCTATACTTTTTTCTTTTTCTTTTGTCCAAATGGTGCTTTTTTTTCCTCCCTCCAACCACTCTCTTCCTTCTGCTACTTGGAAAGCTGTAATGATACCCACAAGGTCCTCGCCTTCATCCGGTTCCCGGCGTCATTGGGGTTTTTGGTGTCTCAGAGGAACAGAGATGGAGGAGGAGGTGGAGTAATGATGACCATCCCCTCCCGCTTACTGTCTGGCTGGCTCTCTGCCAGTGAAGTGACTGGTTTGGCCCAGGACTGGCCATCAAAATGAATTCCCTCCTCAATAAACCCATCCCTGAGTTTTAACTTATTGTATCCTCTGCCATTTCACAATAAACTTTTCACACTCCCATTTTATTACTCAGTTTTTGACTCTGTCTTATATTGATGTAAGAATAACAGGTAAAATAAGATTATTTCTTAAAGCACAGCTTAACATTTTGATAAAATGCCCACCTGACTGTCCTCGATTACATCAATGAGTTGTTCATTTGCCAAATTAAGAGAGGAAATTTTGATCTTTAGAGCTGCTGGAGGGCAGATTTCCAGTATCTAGGCTAAACTAACTATATAAGTTAAACCAAGAATCTTAATACCATAATTTCCAACTGATGTCAGTCAATACCTTTGTATGGCTATCTAAAAATGAGACGAGAAATCCAGCATCACTTTCTGTAGTTTTTATTGTCATTAATTGTTGTAATTGGTGTCATATCAACAAGAGAAAAATCGCATACATCTACTTGACCTTTTAAATACATTTACAGTTGCTGCAGGGAGAAGCAGGAGGTGGGGGCAGGGCACACGGAGATGGGGTGGGGGGATGCAGAAAAAACACAGAAGCAAACAAACAGTTGCAGATGAGGGCAGCAATTAGGCAGGAGGCAGGTCTTTCCACAAAATGGTGTCTGAAAAAGAAACTAGGTCATCCAAACACGTAGTCCTAACAGATAAAACAGAAGGACTGACTGCAGGAATTCAGTCAGTTGTCTTTTCTTTTTAAGTGTCTTTTTTTGCCTTTTTTTTTTTACTTTTAATATCCTAGGATTTTTCAAAGCATTTTTTCCCCTGATTTCTTCATCCAACACAGTGCAAAAACACATCCACATACAGTAGTGTCCTCTGTGAAATGGCACAGGGTCTACGCCAAATCCACACAAGCACAGTTACACACACACACACACCCACACACACACACATGCACACAGAGTTAATGCAGTTATCCTATTAGGATATTGCACTGACTTTTTTTCATCTGTTACAACTTAACCCAAATATTAACTCTACACTTAACTAAAACCAGTCTACTCTTAACTCTAACCTTAACATAATTTCAATTCACATCTTAGTTGGCACGCTAACCAGGACCCAAGAAATGACATTCTGACATATTAGTGCCAGGCTTTGGCCCCCACAATGACTACTTGTCCAATCAGGGTCTGTCATTATACCCAAAGTGGTCCTAATGAGGTAACAAAAACAAGAACACACACGCACACAGATTTCAAGTAGAGGCATCTTCTGCTAAATCATCCTCCCCTGTGGCTCAGACAACAGTTAGTCCTGGTCAGTGCACTGTCAGCCGGTTTTAGTGGAGAAGTGTCTGTGCTGTTCATTAGTATAAGCTTTTTACTTGCAGCTGTAGAGACTGGACACCTTTCCTCTAAGGATGGATTGTTTGTGGAATGACTTCCACTGTTTTACATTCCTCTGATGTATAAACAGGCATTATACTTAACTGCTGAGCAGATACAAGTGAGTGATGGTCTTCGGCAGGACTGAAATATATTCCACAGCAACACTAAACCAACTCTCTGACATTATCACCAAGCCATTACACGGTAAACAACTATTGACTACAAAACATGAACCTTTTGAACCTTTATCCAATAAATGAGGAAATAACTTACTAAAATCCTGTTTTTAAAATACAAAATAGCATTTTCAGTATCTGAATTCATACATGCTTGTCATAACATGACCTAGTGGTTTCATAAATGCAATTTTACTGTTATATTTTATAGCCATATTGTCACTTCCTTTTAAAATGTTTTGAGGACATGGAGATGGCAAAGAACTTGTATTATACACATATTCTATATATATATATTAGTTAAATATATCATATATCAGGTGACAAGTATGACGCGCAGTATGGATGCTTGTTTCGTTAGGGGATCTGGCATCCATGCACATTTACTTAGCAAGAATAATATGCGTGGCACGGTATGGGTCAAAATATTTGTTATTCATAGTAGAAAAAAAGGCTGAAGCTTCTTTAAAACACTGATCCAAAATCATTAAAGCTGATGTTTGGTCTGCATCCTTTAGTGGATATATCAGTCGTCAATCTACTCTATGCAACTTCATTCAGAAAAGGAGATCCACAAGATGTATCAGAAAAAAAGCACATGTTTGGGAATTAAAGTAGAGAGGAAGTAGGTTAAAAAGGACTGAAGTGCAGTAGATCCTAACTTGAGTCTCTACTAAGAGTTTAGAGATAGATCTTGAAATAAAGGTGTTTAGAGGCTGTGGTTTAGTGGAGAAGGAGTAGTAACCACTCCGTGTCAAGGTGACAGGAGAAGGAAGAGAAGTTCAAAAGGGTGGGAATGAGGATGTCTGTCTGGGCAGAGGCGGAAGGTCAATCTAGAGATCCATTGTTCACAAACCCTGCTTGGCCAGAGCTGCAGTGACATCCTCGGCCAAGGTTGCTAACTGTGGTGACTCCATGATGTTGAGACTGCCGGAGGATGACACGTGGCTTTCCCGGACACGTTGAGGAGAGACTGAGCCCGACAAACCGGGCGACTGGGTGACGATCTCTGCCCCGTGGTCCACCCGGGCCTTTGCATGGTCGCGAAATGACAGCTTGTGGCTCTCAATCTGTTAAAGAGCCAGTGGGTTCATGTGAGAATCATATGGCGATGAGACAAATTTATAAAAAATGCAAATTTGTTCAGTTGAATATTAGGACCTTACAGTTTTACTGTCATATGATACTCTTTATGGTAAAGTTTTAAAAGGCACAAAAAGAAATGATCAAGCTATATTCTCTTGACAGTCCTTTAAAAACTTCATGTCTTATTCTAACTGATAAATTTTGAGCATGACACTCACTGTGATGCGACCTCCACCAGGAATGTGATGAGCGTTATCCAGGGAACCCACTTTTGCTTGGGCCTTATCTTTGAAGTCCAACTTTACGCTCTCTATACGAACATGACCGCCTCCTGGGAAGAAGTAAAGGTGAGTAATAACTAGACAGCCTGAACATCAACATGAAAAGCATATTTATCCAGAGTCCCATGAGGGAGTCAAAAACTTAGAAATCCTTCAAAACTGCAAAATATTCACATCTACTGAATGTTCACACCATGCTGGTGCCAATTTTCAAGAATTAGAAAGGAGATTATGAAGTTGGAGACTAACCATTTTGAAAGTAACATGAATAAATGAGTTTAAATGTATGTATGGTGTTGTTAAACACTCATAGTCCCTGTCAAAATAATTACAAGTCTGATCCCCGAAAACAACATCCATGATGATGGATTTAAAAAAATAAAGTAAATATGACAGGATCAGACCAGCAGGTGGCGCTGTAAAAACATGAAGCAATCACTGCAACACCATAAGGCCTGAACAAAGAAGCTCCTACATCTCAAAGCAATAGTACAGGCATCTTGGATACATGTCTTTTTGCAAAACAAAACACACACACACAGAAACAGCTGTTAGCCATGACATGCTGACTCTAAATATTTGAATCCTTTCAAAAGAACTATTTGTGGCCATATGACTTCAAAAGCCAAATAAACAAAATAATACATAATAATACTATAATGATATCTAGTCCTTGAGATTTAGCTTTTAATTGCAGTTTTTTTAAAAAATCTGACTAAAGAGTCATATGAATAAATAAAGTTGAAAGTTTTGAAATTTTTATAACTTGCTCATAGCAAGCAAATCTGAAAACTCTTAATCAGTACTTCTGTAAACAATGTGCATACTTAGGATAGGCATCACGTTAATCCTCATTCAGACTGGGATTCACATTGGAGAGAAAAGCTGCGGATGTGATTTAGTACTATATAATTTAGTGTTTTGAATAGGAAAAAATACTTTGTGCACTTTTACTTTACTACATAAGGTCATAAGGTTAAGAAGAAAAGGAAAGAAATACCTGAAAGCATTCTGTTACCTTAATAAAACAAAGTATCACATCATTTATCAAATTAGGTAATTGAAAGAAAGAGAGAGAAAAAGAGAGAAAGAAAGAGAAAGAAAGAAAGAAAGAAAGAAAGAAAGAAAGAAAGAAAGAAAGAAAGAAAGAAAGAAAGAAAGAGAAAGAAAGAAAGAAAGAAAGAAAGCCTTCACACTTAAACTGCCCTCATATCTATTTACATATATTAAAGGTGCAGCTGCAAGGAATTGTGGGACATAATTACGTTCACTTTTTTTTTGTTGAGATGGACAGGATTTTTTAGGATGTTGAGAGTTTTACCAGCTCTCATGGTTGCCTCTTGCATACTTCCGAGTAATTTTACTTTTAGGAACCTTCATAATCACAAAACCTGACCTGATCTGACAATTTGACCCAAGTTCAAACTGAATCTATAACCCTCTTCAATCTCACACACTCAAGCCAGAATGACAGAAAACGCTGCAATGTTGCCAGGAACCAAAACTGGCTCCGACAGTCAGCCGCCTGTGGAGAGATCCATCAATCTGTCAGTCTAAATGTAGTTCACGGCTCGATTGCAGTGTTGTTGTTCTTTCAGCTCACCAGGATGCTGAAGACTGCGGGAGCTGTATCTGACTGTCTGGTTATTCTAGGTGTTCACATTAAACTGCAAAATACACTTAATATTTATAGAAAGAACGCATACTCAATGTCTGACAATTGAACAAGTCCTAAAACAACAGACATGTGAGACTTAGCTCCTGTTGCACCTGGTATTAACATGTGAAGTCCATGTTTTTTTGGAATATGACTCGTTGATATTTGAACTTTCTTTTTTTGCAATTTCTGCACTACAACCTTCCAAAACATACTTTAAAGTGCACATATTTAGTTGATGACATTTAGTCAATATATCTAAACACAAGTTCTGCTAAGTAAATTGAAAAATTGCTTGAACAATTTTTCTAGTTTCAATTTTCAATTTCATCTAATTTTGTGTTCACATTTTAAAATATTTTTTCTCCTCTTTTCTCAGACTAAGAATAACAAATTTCCATTTCAGTAGCATGACATATACATATTTTTTTCCCTATACTCTTAAGATTTTTATGAGTTATGACATATTTACATATAATCCATAGCCTATTTTATAGAGCATTTTAATTCTACAATCGTGCTGAAATTTTCCAACAGCTCACTAGATCATCTGATTTAATAAAGGAATACAAAAATATGCTGTGATAAAAACCTTTGAACCTAATCAGTTTTTAGATTTTTGTTCTGGAACACAAATTAAAGTATATTTTCTTTACAGCCCAGTTAAATAAAACTGTCCACTTCCTGATAGATGCATCAACAATTACCACAGATCATTCTTTGTCAAACACCTGAATAATTCAGACCAACAAAGTGTCCAAACACTTGTTTTTACAGACATGCTCACACTTGATGATGATCAGTTAAGGACAAGAATGTTTTGGTTTTTTTTGTTCTGAAATCCTGAAATGTAAAACCTCAGAATGGAAACAGGGTGTGCTTTTTGTCAACAAGTTGAAATTGTATATTTAAACATCAAGTTTGATTAAATATTTTTCACATAAAAAATGTTTTGATGTAAGTAATAAAAGGCATTAGATTAAATTCAGTCTTTTCCTTGTAGTGTTTTCATTTAATGCAACTTAACTGCTACACTTACACCTCATAGCTTTTGTCCAGCAACATAAAAACAAGACAGCAAGAAGACACAGATGTGCTATCATTGTCAACACGTTTAGAAAGGATCACTGGGTCTTTTTTTCTATTGGAATAAAAAAAAAAATTCACATTACACGTGAATGCGGTCCTCCACACTTCTTAATTAATTCTGGCTGTTGGTTATCTTCTCATGTTTCCTGTTTGGGGTTTCTTGCTTCTCCCAAGGAAAAATACCAGGAGGACAGTTAAGTTTGCCATTTCTTTAGCCTCACATGTATTCACACTTTAAGGCTGTCAAAAGCAACCACAGTTTGAACTCAGCAACTTATGAAATATAGATATCTCTCCAAAGTTCATCTCAGCAGTCTGAAGGAGTGGAGGACATCTGCTGCAAAAAAGTCATACTCCAAGGTAGGTGGACTGCACCAGACACTTTCTGGTCAGTGATTTTCTCATTCTCCTTCTGCCACCCTAAAACAAGCAACTACACACATGTAGTCTATGTACAGGAACTACACTGTAATTGGCATTTACACTTTTTCTTTGTTGTCAGGGTGGGTTCTTCTCTGGAGAGCTGTAGCTTGCACTTCTGGGCTGCCTTCTGTTTACTTCTTTAATGTATGTCAGACAGGATTGGAGAAAATAAGATCTTTTGAAAGATGGAGGTAAGAAGTGATGAGCAACAATAACATGTCCTGGCATTACAGCAATCTATTTTTCCATCCATCTTGAAAACGATGAAGACGATGTTATGGGGGGAAATATGAGGAAGGAAATTGTACCAACTGGTTGTGGGGAGTGAGGGTGGGGGGTGGAAGGCCACCGTGCCTGACTCTGATTCTGCTGGAGATTTTTTTCACCTTGTTAACCAGAGTTTTTACTCTCCAAAGTACCAAAGTAAAGATTTCATGCAATGTGTTTTTTTTTGTCCAAGGCTACTTTTTTATGAATTGGCATTGTGTGAAATTTGAAAGTTGTACTCAGTTGGAATAAACTGGATTATGCACAAATTATAATAGATTTAACTTTATAAACTCTGAAGGCTTTCTGTGTAAATTCTCTTCAGATAATTTTGCTTGAAAATCGTGCTATAAAAATCAGGTGAAGCGAAGTGAATTGAACTGAATGCTGCCAAGTGCACCTGGCCCATGTGTAAAAATGTGGAGAGACGCACGTCAGGCTTCGGCAGAGGTTAAGGCGCAGGGTCCCCTGCTACAGTGGACATGCCGTCAGTTTGATGCAGAAACATATATCACTTAGAAGTATTACCCTCTTGGTAGGTAGCTCTATACCTGGCCGATGATGGATGTTGTCTAGAGAGCCGCACTTGGAGGTCACATGGCTCAAATCTATCTTCTTGTTCTGTATTTGCACCTGGAAGAAACACAGTTGGGACACGAGGTCAGAGCTCACAATTCAATGTGGGGTTCCAGCTGAGATTCAAATCTAATTCTGCTCATGTTGAATACTTCAAAATGTTTCCTTCACTTTTCTAAATTATAGCAAGTTTTGTGGTATATCAGGTCAGCACTACACCTGTAACCACAGTTTCTGCTTGAGGAAAATGACTGGTATCAGATGGAAATGAAAGGTTGTAATTTCCAGCAGCCTTTGTATTTGGCTTCAAAGAGAATTTCAAGCTGTATGCTGCAACTACTGTGTGATTTTAAAAGGTTTTGGCACATTTAAAAACTTGACATTGAGAAGTGTAAGTTTAATTAAACACAAAGTTGAAAGTTGGCACAGGCATAAGAAGAACGGGGATGTAAAGATATGTGACACATCAGGAAAGGGAGGGGGGATCAGAAGAGAAATCCACAAAGAAATGTGCAAGGAATAAACTGATGAGACAGCAAACAGAGTGGAGTAATAAAGCTTCAGACACAGCACGATGAACGATGCAGAAATATGCCACATTCTGAGATGAATCACTTGGACATGCCCAAGGTCACAGGTCTTCCACTAAGTATGATCAGTGTCCTCTCTTGCAGAATTGTTATGATATACATACCAGGAAAAAGATACAGTAACATATAGGAAAAAAAATGTAACAGGAAGGACACAAAGTACAATGTGTACCTTTAATCCTGTGCCACTACAAGAATAGACATGTTGGTTAACCAGGTTATGGGCTGGTGGACAACAACGTAGAGTCATGCATTCTCACTGCTACTAGAGGTGAACAGCATGAGTTTAAACGCAAGACATGAAGTGTGCTCTGTGTCATTGTCAGGGAAAATTAGACTGAAATTCATTACATCTCTCCGGCAGAGAGTGAGTTCATTTTCAGTGTTGGTGTTTTTCATTTTTTCTTTTGGTTTATAAAACTGTCAAGTGGTAGAGGTTAAGAAAAGCAACAGTCCAAGCAATGCATGTTAAGCAGCAAGTATAGGCTTCCTTTATGGAAAAAGCAAGATCTTAGTGGCGATACCCACCACCAGTAATAGTGTGAGTTCATTAAACAAGAACTCATTTTGTGGAGGAGAAACCTAAATTCTGTATCAGACTCCTGACACAACTGGATAATTTTTAAAACTCCACTAACTACCTCTTTGCTTGCTATTGCAATGGTTATCCCAACATTATCAGGTGTTTGTTATAATAGGCTGGAAAATTGTGCATGTGTGATTTACATAAGAGTTTTGAAATTATTATGACCACATGTTACACCTGCAATGCATTTCCCTTTTAAGTCTAAAAATGATATGAAACATTTTTTTCAAACTATAATATTTGTTTAAGCAAAACACTGAGCAGAAGCAACAGCATGCCATACTGACTTTTCTCGGCTCTTTACCCTATAACATCCCTATTTATATCAATATGGACGTATTCTATCAATAGCCATTGTACCATTTCCCAGAGTTGTTTGAACACAGTGGTTGCTAAGGTAATCTGGTATTTTCAGATTAAAAGTTCAAGATATTAAGAGTTTCATTATGCCATGCAACGCTAGTTGTGAGCAAACTAAGCAAAGTGATGAAAAGTCAAGCAAAAACTTTATTAGTCTTATTGTTATTAGGCTTGTTTAATGGTGAATTGATGAAGCACATAATTCAAATCAGAAACTGCAGATGGAGCATACTTTATGCCTACTGTTTTCAGAGATGTGTAATTAGACCTAAACAAGTGCTTCAAGCAGTGTGCTGCCTTTTGTGGATAAACATGCTGACAGGAGCATCCCTAACAAAAACTGGAACCTAATGAAAATAACCTTCAGTGCTTTCAGATACTTTTTGATGATAAAATGCTCGTTAAATGTGGAACGCAAGCAAAATATTATAAAAATGTGAGAAAAGTTTAAGAGTTTGCCTCCTGTGATGAAAGCAAATGCTACAGAACACGGGCCTGTTGTGTTTAATATGTTGCTGACTTGCCCTGAGGTGGCACGGAGTACAGTATTCTGTGCAAAAATTGACTTAATTTTGATACCAATATTACTTTGCACCACTTGATAACTTCCCATAATGTGCGTCTCCTCCCACTGCACGGCACTGTGAGTCACCAAATTACCCTCGAGCCACAGTAACTACTTTTGCTTGATAAGGAATTGTAACCTCTACAATGAACAGGCCTTTTATTCTCTCGTCAAGTGCTGGAGGAGGAGACAATCGGCCTTTAGTATCAAAATTTGCTGGACACAAACCACTGCTGGACAATGAGGTGTTGATGAAGAGCAGTGGTGTGAAGAGCACCCACACTGCTGAGTGAGTGGGTAACTTAATAATTAACAGTACAAATAACTGCAGAGTGAGGTGGACAAAGATAGCGATAACAAGGGGGAAAAAAAACACAAAACAGTTGAATCACAAGGACAGTAAGATGCAGACAATGGGCTCGCAGTACAAGACTCACGTTTCCACCTCTTGCTGAGTAGCCCCGCCTGTCCAAGGACCCACACCTAGACTGAACATGCCTATAGTCCAGCTTAACGCTGGGGATGAGAACCTGCAAGGGCGGAGGTGAGGAATGAGGTTGGAAAAGGCTTGGGCTTAGTAAACACTTTGTATCTTCCCATCGTTTCAGTGTTGTGCTCTTGAATTCAGTGTTTGCTTGGCTGCTGCTTGAGCTCTAGTGGTTCCCCTGATGCTCTGGAAAAACATCATTCAGCACATACAAACACTACAAGCTAACAGGGAGGACAAATTTATATTATGACTAGTATTGAAGCATGAGCTAGCAGAATGCACAACATGTGATTACTCCTCAAACTATTTTAGTAACTCTCGATCTGAGCTCTGACTACATATCAGACTCAGTCAACCGAAAAAGGATCAAACAGTTCCTAATTCAGCTTCTCAACTTCCACCAGTGCTGTCGATTAAAAAAAACACACCAGAATCCTCTTAAAAATCTTGACATTATTTAAGTTTTCCTGAATAATAATGGAGATGAATGCTGGTTTGAAATAATACTTAAGTCTTTTTAACAGGTTTACAGTGCGGCATTGCTCTTAGACTTGTTGACCATGATGGCTATTAAGACGTTAAGTTATATGATATTTTAGCGCACTCACTGAAGGGAGCACTGATCCTGATGAAGCTACACAAACAAAACTCTTTGTTTCCTTGAATTACAGCTAAACTAAATAATTGAATGTTGGTTTAATTCAGATAGTCTGTTTAGGCAATAGGAAACTAGAAAGTGTGTGTGACTGTAAGTGTAATCTTGCAGGAAGTCCCACCTACCGGTGCTATCAGACCTACAGTGGAAATAAAAGTTATTTTTCGATGTGAATTTAGGCCATGGGAGATTAATACATTTAAACCTTGGCCTAGCATTGCTGAATAATAGGAAAATGATTAGTGTGTGTCAAATCTACAATTTTGAAAAAAAAAAATTAAAACACCCTCATGAAAAATTTGTTTCTTAAGGAACAATAACTATAATCAAAATTTAACCTTCTTTCAAAGTATATTCATACATTAGGGTAATGGAATGATGTAACTGAATCATGAACACAAAAAGAGAGAAAGAAATTATACAAATTTACTTATTTAAAGATAGAAATCAGCAAAAATTACATTTTGTAATGGTAAAATGCCAGGGCTTCTTTTGTTTTAACAGCCAATATTGAAATTATCTTAATGAGGCATTTCCAAATAAAGTCAAAGTATCTGTAATTAAAAAAAAGAATAAAGTCTAAAGTTTAAAAAATACAAAAAGTGTAAAAATGACACTTTGTTTTTCAGCTGTGTTTGTGCTTAAGGACTTTCCTATCACCACGGTCCATCCATCCATCCATCCATCCATCCATCCATCCTGTCTAAGGACTTCCTCCCAGCTGGACATTACCAAAACACCTACCCCTGGAGTTTCCCAAGATGGATGCACACCAATCAAAATGTTGAACTACCCCAGCTGGCTCTTCTTGTCTTGTAAGAGAAACAACTCAATTCTGAGTTCCTCCCAGATGACTCAACCCCACAGCCTGTCTTTAAGAGAGCACTGAGCAACTTCGCAATAGAAAAATTATTTTAGCTGCTTGTATCAGCAGTCTCGTGCTTTCAGCTCAGCTCTCGCTTCATCACAACAGGCTGGTCAGTAATGCTAGTCCGCATTACTGCAGATGTTGCAGCAAACCTGTTGATCTCCTGCTCCACTTATCCCCCACTTGTCAACAAGAACCAGAGGCACTTGAATGCCAGGCAGCCCCTCACTTCCAAGCCAAAGAGGACATTTCATCCTTTTTGGACAGAGAACTGTGGCCTCTGATTTGAAGGTACTGATTCTCATCTCATCTACTTCACAGGCTGCAAACTGCTCAGCAACAGGATCACACAATCCGCAAAAGGGATTGTTGGAATCTTGAGACCACCAAGGTCTACTCCTTGTGTCCCTTGGTTGCACCTAGACATTCTGCCCATAGAAGTTAGAAGACCTGGTGACAAGGTGTAGCCCTGACAGAGTCCAACTCCACTGAGGGACAAATATCAGCTATGTGATCCAAATTCTCGATATTGGAATAAACTGGCACTATTAATTCACAAAATAAATCCAAATATCTATCCCATTATCTATACCTGCTTAAACCAATGCAGAGCCATAGGGGTCTGTTGGAACCTATCCCAGCTCTCTCAGGAAAAAGGTAGGGGTACAACTTGGACAGGTAGCCAGTCCATCACAGGGTGACAAACAGACAAACAACCACACACACACACACACACACACACACACACACACACACACACACACACACACACACACACACACACAC
>JAOWBL010000014.1:7958353-7980427 GCA_028564865.1 Zenarchopterus dispar | reverse complement strand
ACACACACACACACACACACACACACACACACACACACACACACACACACACACACACACACACACACACTTACTCCTATAAGCAATTTAGATTTGTTCATTAACCTGACATATATGCTTTTGGACTGTGTAAGGAAGTCGGAGAAAACCCACGCAAGGACGGGGAGAACATGCAAACTCCACACAGAAAAACTCCTCCCAGGAGCTGAACTAGGAACCTTCTTGCTGTGAGGCAGCTAAGTCACCATCCTGCCATAAATCCAAACATTTGATCTAAAAGCACATAAAAAGAAATGGGATGTAGACTAATGGGCAAACATACATTTGTACATACACATCCCACACTGTTCATACATGAAATAAGAAAGGACAGGAGAGACCAACGGCTATGTGAAATGTCAACTTCCTATTTTTGCTGAGCAAAACAATGTTTAACATGCAGAACAAGAATATGTAGAAACATTTACTTAACTTTCAAAAGCTAAATCTCAATTCAATAGAAAGCTTTTAATTTAGAAATAACACTCTCATCCTAAGAAATGTTCTCTATCATTTACTTACATCAATATCAATAACAAACAAAGGAATCTCTGTTTGCCTAAGCTGGACATGCATAGCAACTGTAACTAAGAAGACCACAGCTGATGATGACACAATGGCAAAAATTAAAGATAATCTTAAGAACTTGATTACTTTCTTGCCTGCCCATTTATGGTAACTGTTTATTGTTACAGCAGACTTTCATAAGATTCCCTCAATATCAAATTTGTGATATAAACACTTTATATCAATGCTGAGAAAAAGGAAAATTAAGGAGCATTGAAGAACAAAATACAGAATTTAATATAAAATCAACCAAAAAGTAAGTTGCCATTGACATCTTTTAGAAAAATAAATCTTACAGGGCTTTTCTATTTTTTATCTTTGATTTTTATTTTACTTTGATGGAGCTGTGTGAACTATAGATCCAAGAAAAAGGTAGTCCAGTTGCCTCTTCAAGCCTTTGAAGATATCCATCACCTGGACGACCGAGTGTCTACACCTGTACTTCAGCTTGATGTCACTTTCCCAAAAATGAGATGATATATGATTTCCCTTTTTCCGACTGTTCCAAAACTATTCTTTCCTTTTTTTGCTTTCATTATCATTGTCTAATCTCATAGTTTTGGGGTTAGACTGGCAGCACCAGGAATGATGGTGCGCTGATATGCATGCAGTGATATAGAGAAACATTGGAGCTGTGCAAAATGCAGTGAAAACTATCAGGTGCAAAAGTGAAAAACATATCAAATGCAGTATTTGCTTGATTTGCTATGAAATTTTTCAGTTATTCATGGTAAAAATTGGCTCCACTCATTTCATGTAGCTGTCATTCCCCATCAGACTTCTTCCCAAAGAGAGAGCGCTGGCACTGCTGTCTACAGCAAGTAAGACTCTAAGTACTTACAAGTACTGCATTTCATACAAATCCCCACTTCAGAAAAATCCCTTTTAAATAACTTTCATCGACAGAAATATGAGCTACAGTTGACATCTGTTGACATAAGCAGCTGGTGGGACTTAAACTCAATCAATGATTTCTCTCTCTCTCTTTCTTCTTTTAACAGCAGAAAATTACAACATTTAACTACAAGAAACAGGTTGACTCAGTCTCTCTAAAAATAAAGTCCTGTTTGTGCCCAATGGTTGTGGCAGGGTAAAATTAGAACCTCACAGACCAAATCCTATGTCACCACTGGAAATCCAGTAATATATCATGTTTACTTAACTCCTTTTTCACCCTTCATTCTTAAAGCCTGAGTGGAAAAAAAACCCTGAAGCACAAACTACAACAATACTACAGTAAACATCCAAAATATCCACGGATACATCTAGGAACAGGGGCACTAACTAGAGAGACGTTCCTCCTCAGTCGAGGAGGGAAACTACGACAGTACGTACGCTGGATCTGCGGGGAGAGTGCTTCAGTTTATCCTTGGAGCTGCATTTTGTGAAGTCCAGTTTCTTGTTTGAAATATGAGTCTATGGGAAAATAGAGACAGCTTACATGGATGAATGCACGGAAATGTCTTAACTAGTGTCACTAGTAGACATTAAAATTATAATATTATGCTGTTTTGAAGTCTGGATTTAATTAGTTTGATGTGGATCACAACCTCCAAAATAGGGAACTAAAAACATGGTTTTCTAACCATAGATTGTAAATCTATCATTTAAAATACAAATAGATGACATAAAAGATGACTATATGATCCTACAAATCATTTCTGAACCATTTAAAATCAGGAAAAGCACGAGTATGGATGTTCCTGATACAATCAGACCATGTGCTTTTTTATTTCATTATTCTTCTTTTATTTAATTTCCTGTGTGAAAAGGGAAAGAAAACGGGCAGTCGCCTTTAAACCTGAACTCTGGATCACATTTCATATATAAATGTTCTTCCCTACAGACTGTGAGCGTTAGTGCTCGATGAGGTGTGTTATAATCAACAGTGATGCAGTGATGAGGTGTACCAGCAGGTCGTGGGTGCAGGTCACACTGTGAACCCCCAACAGACAAAGAGTAACGGAGATGAGGCGCAGCACTTTCTTCCAGATCAATGAGCCTTTGTGTTTGGCCTCTGCTGGCATATTTTGGTCCTTGTTTCTCTAAGAGGACAGTCAATGTAAAGGTCAGACACAGGGCAGCTGGGTGGAGGTGTGTGATGGGTGCTGAGGGAAGCTCACTACGACAGCACTACCTGAACCTTGGAGTTGCTGGGAGCTACTGTACTAAATATGAGAAGAGGAGTAATTTACAATCACAAAACAAAAAGGTTAATTATACTTGATGTGTGTGAAAATAGCTTTATTTTACAGAGGAATGACATCACTAATGAAAAATTTTAAAAAGAAACTGCCTCTTTTATTTATTGGCATTTCAAGAAGACAAAGACAACTTTACTCTAGATGTGCTTTTGTGGTTAAAAACCTTAATCAACTGTGCAGTATAAACACAATTGGAGAGCTAACAATGTCCCGCATGTTTTCCTGTCGCCGCATCTCATCTCGTATTTTCCACCTCTTGTCTTTGTTGTATTTCTATGTTGTCTTTTCTTTTAATTAATTGTCTTCAGGACTAATTCATTTCTCTCTAAAGAGCTCTTAAATCTACTTTTGAGACACAAAAGAGGGACATTTAGGTCAAGTGCTCGTCTAGACACTACTGATTACATCTTTTCAAGCTGGAGAGGGAATTGATGGAGCTAAAGTAGTCAAAGGGGCACTCATTAAGTGATATAAATAAAATATAGACACAGTTTACCAGCAGCTTCTTTCATCCAGTGACTGTCAACATAAACCTTGATGCATAAGTGGGTACAACAATATAAAGAGAAATGTTGTTGACTGCTTTGCAACAATAGTCTGCCAGGAAATTAACTCAAATCAGAAAAAAAGTATTTTTTTCTTCATGCTCATTTAATTTGTTAATATATGTCAATTTTTGTATCTCAAGGCTACAAGACATTTTTAAAAACATTGGTAATGGAGTAATTGACATTCCTGGTATTGGTTTATAAATCTCTGAATGGTTTAGGGCCAAAACACCTTTCTGAATTGTCTCGTACATGAAGTCTGCTCTACAAGCAAATTTGCCTGGCCCTGCTTTTTAGAGAGGAGGTAAAAAAAAAAAAAGTGATACTTCAAACAGATGATTGTAATGTTGATTTGGTACAAAAGCGGGATTCATGAAAGGATGAATCTTTAAGGAGCAAACTTGAGCGGAACATCTTCATTTGAAGATCTCCGTGATGGCAAGGAGCCGTGTTTCTTAAACCTGGTCCTTGAGGTCCACTGTCCTGCATGTTTTAGATGTTTCCCTGCAGCAACACACCTAATTCAAATGAATGATCATCGCTGACTTGTTATCAAAATCTGCACAACTCTGTTAATGACAGTTATTTGTATCAGGGAGTATTGAAGCACGTAAACATGTAAAACATGCAGGATCGTTGGCCAGGGTTATGAAACACTAGTATAGAGTTTATGTGCAGCCATTTATATTTCTGTCATGACCACATTCATACAAAAACAATATAGTAGGAACATCCAGGAACATCCTCGTATTTTGAAGGGAACACTTCAAACCCATGTTCTGCAAATATTTCAAAGGCATAGCTGAGGAAGCAGAAGGTCCAAGTGCTGGACCGGCCAGCTCGCAGACCTGAACTGTCACCAACAGAGAACATGTGGAGATCAGTGTTTAAAGGGAGACTGAGATAAAATAAAGACAGAAACGCCTCAGTGTTTGGTATCCTTAATAGCAGAGCGTCGTTTAAGTGTCAGGAGGTGGAACGGCAACATTACAAAGTGGAAAAAGCCTTGCTGAGTCAATGTTTTTTTTTCTTTTTTCCTTGTTTGGAATATGGCCTGAAATACAAATTGAAAAAAGTTAAACTTGAGATTTTTCAAGTTTTTTATTTTTTAAATGTCAGCTTGATTTAGACTGTAAAGTAACAAAATTCAAAGGGTAAGAATCTGAGTTTTTTTTTTCCATTGGAGAATATATTTGTAAGACATTTTAAGACATAAATTACAAATATATTCCAGCCAGGCTTTGTCTTTAATAACTGAAATTGAGAGAAATTAAATAGGAGCCAGAATGATCAATTCCCAACTTCACATGGCCACAGCTAAAACCTCTCCAGCATGAGAGGGGTTGTATGAGTACATGTTAGTGCTTTGTTGTGAACAATCATGACAAATCATGTCTGCCATTACAAACACATGCATAAAAACAGAAAATGCACACTGTTTCTGCTGCAGATGACAGGCCAGCTTTTGGAACATGATCCCTCCTTATTTCGTGGCTGACTGCTCAGAGCTGCTCAGAGACCTGGAAAGCCATAAAGATGCCGACCAAACGCTCAGATTCCTAATGAGGTCATCAGTGAAGGCTTGTAAGAGCTGACAGCTACAAACACACTGCTGTTTTCACCACTTTACTGCATGTTGACGCATCGCCTTTGTGTTCAGGACTCAAGCCATAACAAGATATTCATCAAAGCGTGAGGTACACACTTTCCAGACACTCTGTTAATGCAGATTCTGCACAGCAACAGAAAGCAAGATTTGAAATGCTTATTTATGTTGACTGAACTGCAGTCGTCTCCTCCCATCACAGGACCAGGAAGATAATTTCAAGAACAAGTACTTCACTCAGTTCGAGTGGTCATGGTGGGATGTCAAACTTGTGTGACAAGCTTGAACTTTACAGTTCTGCAGTTTTGTTTTTTAAGGGAAAAAAATACATAACAAGAGTCTGTTCATGACTTGAAAACTACTTGGAATAACTGTGTTCATATCATGCTAATAATGGTATTCGTCTGAGTGTTTAAAGGTCAGACTATATCCAGGCAAGAGGAGTACTAAGCTGTATGAAGCTTTATTACTCCTTCTGTACATGTCAAAACTTCTTTCAGCTACCTTTGATCTTTAGTCACCCCATTAAAATGCAAGACCACTGACACAAAAGGCTGGAAGCCGAAGCTAAACGCACAACACATGCTTCATATAAACTGCTCTCTGCCATCAGTGCAGCATTTTAGAGGCAGCTTTGTCAACTTTTAACAGTGGCTTGGTTGAGAAGTTATTTGTAGCTGGAACACGTGTTTGGGCCAATCAATGTCCTATATGGATAAAGTAAAACCAAGAAAACTAACAAAGACACTTTTTAGTCTCAAGCGGTTCTGTGTGGATCCTCTAGGTTCTAAATTGCTTGTATTTTCCAACCCTTCCTTAAGAGGACTTTCCAAGTAGTTCCATGAAAACAAAACCCCAAAAAACATTTGGTGCTTAAAGTTGATTAAATGTAACCAGCTTCACTGACTGGTAAGTCAGACCTCTGACCTGAATCCACCTCAAATCTTTAAAGAACAATTGTGTGTTTCTTAGAATCTTTAATACTGAAGTAACTTTCAGACAATATGTGTTGTAAATTTTTAAAGGGCTTGGTATACGTAAAAAATAAAAATGCATATATTAAGAAGATAAACATTGTGTAAAATGTATTTTCTGGGCTTAAATTTAGTTATGTACTTTTTTTTCATAATTTATTGTGAAAGTCCACATATATTTCTTTTTTGTTCCTTAATTTGGTATATTTGCATTCTAAGGATCTGGAGCAAGACTGATGGACTACTAGGGTAGTGAGAGCTAAAAGATTAAAGAAGCCACATAGACCCAGATTTACTAAACTTACAAATTAGCTGTGCTGTGATGTGTGCGAATTATAAACAGAGCTGATAGGAATGTCCAGTTTTGCAAACATGGGCACAACCAGCTCAGTTCAACTCTGATTGGATCAGTTTACTGGCACTGATCGTAGTAGTAAACCTTTTGGATTTACCTAACAGCCTGTTATCGTTGCAGCCTACATTAAACTACTAAGACGTTTAAAAAGTTCATATTCTTTGGTTTAGTCATCAATGAATTATGTAGCACAAAACCTAGTTTCAATCAATCTATTTATTTATGTAGATAATCATCCCAAACTTCTGCTGGCACAAAAATAGTTAAGTCCCCACCCACCTTTCAGGTACTAACTAAGTTAAGCGTTAGTAAATCTGGGCATTAACATGTATAGAGGAAGGAGGGGCTATAGAAAATGCACTTAACATATCAAAAATCAGAATTAGAAGAAAAAAATCTTTACATAATAACATGAAAATACTGTAAATGTCTCTTAATGGTTAAGGAATCAAATTTGGATCATGGTCTGGCAGAGATTTGTCACAATTTTGTTTTTATGCAGATAATATTTATGTAACCTTAAAGAGTGCTGATTTATTTATTTTTGTTGACAAATAAAACCAATAAAGTACATTTGTCTCTGACATCAGTAACAGCCACGCAGGAAAAACAAAAACATGTAAAAGGTAGGAAAAGACTAAATGTAGAGGTGACAGAAATAGCAAAGCAGCAAGGCACAAGCTTCAGGTTTTAGGGGGAAGGTGTTAGAAAAGACTGTCACCTGTCCTCCTTTAGGCTGATACTTGATATTCTCCGTGGAGCCGATCTTGGACTTGATGTTCTTGTAGTCGGGAAGAGGCTGGTGGACGATGCGGAGCTGTTTCGGTGTGGTTGCAGGCGATTTGGGTGGGGTGCGGATCACGGCCACCTTCCTCTCCTGAGAAATCAAACTCAGGGAGCGCGGAGTCCCGGGGGTCCTCGAGGATGACGAGTAGCTGGGTGGGGTTCCCGGGGTGATGGCAGTAGAGCCGGGGGTGCGGGGAGTGGAGTGGCCGCTGCGAGCTGAACGGGAGCGCATTGATTCTGTAGCTGATGCAGAGGAACAAATGGTCAAAAACAATTAAAAATAATTTTAAAAAGTCTCCAACAATGATGCGTTATGAATGTATCATGCAAAACTGTGCACTTTCAGTAAAAAATCAAGAATTAATACAATATTTAGCAACAGCTTTGATGTCATTTTTCTTTGCTGTAATGATGTAGGTGTTTCTAAAATCTCCCCCTACCTGTCATACTGGGAGCTCGTCCTATCCTGTGCTCTGCCCTCATCTCAGTGTGAAACGCTGCAGAAGGGAAAGATGAAAGTTTTAAGATTTAGTGACTGGAAAGAGGAAGAAGAAAAAAAAAGGGAGACTGGAGTTTGAGTGAAATCAAATTTGCTTCTTGGATCTGTACTGAATTAAAGGCATAAAAAGAACATAAAAGTGGTTAAAAGTAAGAGGGAAGAAGCGTAAGGAAGTGAGATGAGGAAAATCAGGAGCTTAACTGACTAGCACAGGAAGGGTGATGCAAGAAAAGGGAAAATGATGCAGCTCGGCTGGTTAAAACAGCATCAGATATAAATGTTAGAAGGTATAAGGAAAAGCTTTTGACATCAACCCCATGACTACTGATTCTAAATCAGATTTTAAGCGGATGAGCCTACATGTGGGCCTGCGGGGAGCCGTGGAGCCAGAGCTAGTGATGGAGGTAGAACTCTCCTCATGCTCCTGGTATCCACGGCGACTCAGAATGGAGGGATGGCGTGGCAGAGAGGATCTCTTTTCTGGGCTCTGTGACCCTCCGTCCTGTCGAAAAACACACCCACAACACCACAGCACACCGGACAGTGTGTCAGCATTGATCTGATTTCCAACTTTTTAGAAAATACAAAAGACATATTTGCTGATTAATGCAGAACATGTGCAGCTACGCCGCCAGCCTACCGTGCTCTTACCTTGGTTGTATGTCTCTGTAACTCTGTAGAGCCTCGAGGCTCTGCTGGGGAAAGCTGAGGTCTATCTAATCTGGTAGCTGCTCTGGATATGGAGGTGGGAATCTTTGTAAGTGGAGAACGACGTGCATGGCACTGAAATGGTACGTGGATGTGGTCCAGTGGGTGAGCAGCATGCAGCAGCGCCAAAATAAACAACACGGTGACTAAAGAGCGGTGAAAGTGACAGAGCTTCAACGTGTGCATTTTCAGTGCATGTGATCTCACATGTCCCTGTTGAGATTACTGGTGAAATATTGAAATTAGGTCTTGAGTTTTCACCTTGTAATCATTGCTTTTAAAAAACAGCAAGTGAAGCTCATGAATTGCTGTTGTGATCAGATGACAAAAAACAAAACAAACAAAAAAAAAAGGCAGTAACACCCATGTAGTCAACAAAAACCATGCTCAGGCAATGGTAAAAAGTTACATGATGAAACATGCTAATAGACGTATTAGCAGCCATTTACAGTTTGATTTTAAGTGAAATGACATTTAAGAAATGCAGAAACTGTGTTATTTTCGACACAATAACTGCCATTAGCGGGGTGGAGGAGTAAAATGGAGTCACGACCGCAGTCGCTGGGGAAATGTCACAGGGTGATTCGACGCCCACTCAGCAAAACAAACACTTTCAATGGATCTGTCTTGACTACATGTGAAAAAGACATTAAACATGCACCAAAAAAAAAAAAAAAGTTGTTTTTTTTAAAAAAACTATGTATAAAGGACAGCTTATACAGAAAAACAATCATGAATGGATTCATGTTTGAAGGAAGCGTGGGAGAACACTCTCACATGAAATATGTGCGTTATTTGTTAACCACTAAAGAGATCATCTTTATGTGCGATGTTTAATGGTATAATGTGTGTACTGAAGGCTGATCATGTTGATCCTTGTTTTGGTTGCAGTACTCACCGATGCTCTGTCACGAGATTGCCTGGCAACGCTGAGAGGCTGGCGACTATCTGGTATGGCCTCTGAAGGACACACACACAAAAGGAAATGAGGCACAATACACATAATGAAAGATGAGACATGAAAGTATTTCAGATGTCCCACTGTGAATGATTATCTTCATAATTATGTCCTTTTAAGGGGCGGGGCAGGGATGGAGGGGCAGGGATTTCTTGTGAGGAAAAAGTGACTGAGTCAGGTGCACATCATCAGATAAATATGATCAGTATATTGTTAGGATGCATTTTGGATAAGTGTGTTTTATTTCTTCATGGTACATCACAATGGTGACATCACAAGTGTTCTCTGATGCTTTTATGAAGATGGTATGAGTTGAGGGAAAATATTATATTTAAAACGACAGGTGACTTCGTCAAGTTGTCCGAACAAGTTTGGCTCAAGAACAAACTGCAAGATGTTTCAAGCACTGAAGTTCATCATGAGATCTGCAGGAAACTTTTGGGACGAGAAAAAGACTTTAAAAGTTTGCTCTCCATGGGAGATTCAAGGTGGAAACATTTGCCGTGAAAAAGAACATCAGGGTTCAGAGAGCACCAAAGGTCAATCCAAAACTAAGTTTTATGGAATCAGTAACAGGGACATGTTTGGTGCAAGCCAAAGACATCATTTGAGCACAAGAACCTATATCAGCTTTGAAACTCTGGACTGTAAATGATATTATCTGCTGTAACAGAACCTGGTCCTCATCATAAAGTCTTCATCGTAGGAGTAAAATCTGAGATCACTGGTCCAAAAATTTAAACTGGAGGTGGATCACACAATACCCCAAGAATTGTTTAAAATAAAGAAACAAAGCTGGTGTTCTACTCTGTAAAGACCTGGCACAAGAAATCACACAGGATTTTGTTTCATGTAAGGCAACCTTGGAAAAGGAGCTAAATGGGGCAGTGCAGCAGTGTACTGAGCCTTCATCATTGGTGATGCAGAGTTCTGTCTGAAGACTAGATGCAGTTCGCCTCTGGAGCAAAGCAGCATAAACATTTATAGCTTTACAGAATCATGATCAGTCCACAGGTTAAAAAAAATTAAATTAACAACAGGATGAGAATGAATGAATGAACAAATAAATAAATAAAATGGATATGCACAAGATGTCAAGAAAGCATGTTTTCAAAATATGCTTGGCATTTAAATTGAAAATGAATAAGTGAAAAATTAACTGAACAATCAAAAGTGCAAAGCATATACATTTAATTGAAATGTCATCAGGTAGAGACTGTTTAACTGAGTCATAAATCAACACCTGTTCAAGAAAGTACAGCCTCTTTCTGTTCTAAGGTTTTACATGTCAGGACAAAATGTGATCATCCGATTGTCAGCAGGGAGTCAGGCTGCAAATTACAACAAAAGACATATTACACCACATTTTTAATCTAATTTAGTTGTACTTTTTGAAAGCAATCAGGACAGTGGCCAACCTTCCTACAGTTGCATCTCAGACTCTGAAGGCCTCGTTTTGCATGTAAAATGTTAAAGTTCATGACAGTAAAATTAGAAAGGAACTAAAGAGGTATGAATCATTTTGAGAGGGTTGTCAGGAAAGGCCTTTTTGTTTGTAAAATATGGCTGCGTGGTTTATAAATTTGCATCTAAATGAAACACAAGACTACTGGATCGGTGTCACTTGAACTGATGAGAGCTAAATGGAGGTATTAGGCCCTAATGCACCGCGCCATTTATGAGGAGAACCAAATCCAACATATTAGCACAAACGTCTCATATCACCTGGTGGGGCCCCGGTTTGCAACTACAGAACCTGAACACCTCGCCTACAAACCCCTCTGTAAACCAAATATGAACCGAGGTACACAAAAGTTATAACTTGGTTAAATGTAGGCCAGTCCAGAGGAAACGGATCCAATACAGAAAATACAGTATAAAACAGAACAGCTACAAATAAGAGAATCAAGGTGAAATTCTGTGGGGACAATTATGCAAAAATATAAACTCACAAACTTCAATGTGGACGGTGAAGAAAAGGAAATTCAGCCACATAGTGATGCCTCCCACTAAATGTGAAAGTAAAAATGGCTAAATCACGGGGAATACTTTGTTTTCTACACACTCTACATTTTGAATTAGTTTTATTTCAGATAAATTGTTGGTTGAAGGTTGAAATTTAAAGTCGTCAATTTAGAGCCATTCATTTCTTGTAATTCAATTCAGTTCAAAAATACTGTTTATCCCTGAAGGGAAATTAATTAATTAAATACATGCATAAATACATAAATAATTTAAGATAAAATGATTTAATATTTTGATATATATTCATTACACATTTACTATGATACATAAAACCTCAGATTTGTCAGAGGGTGTACTTACTTTTTCGACTGACTGAGGAACTGAAATGTTATAGATACAAATTTACACAAAGGACAGCATACCTACAACTTTTATTTGTGTAAACTTGTATCTATAAAATTGGATTTTTTGCTCTTTAAAGTCCAGAAAAATGAACAGAACGTGCTAAATGAAATGAATAAAAACTAGTTTGTCAGAGAATAAAATGAAAACAAAGAGACGAATTCAGTCAAATGAAATATTTTGGACATTTTTTTTTTGTGTGTGTGTGGATGACAACAAAAAAAAATCCCCACAATAAGTGAGTAATTATGTAAATAAATAAATAAATAAAATATGGAGCCAACATAACAAAATGAATTCCAAACCAAATGAAATCCAACAGTGCAGGATGGACGAGATGATAAATTCTGCTGAGTCTCCTGAAGAAAGCAGCAGCTGTGTGGCAGACCAAGGTAATTGTCACCTGTGGGTCTCCTCCTGGGGCAGGAGTGGTGCTGGATGGGTCGGGTCTGGCGGACTGCTGGCTTCATCGCACTCCTCTTGGATGGGGATAGAGTCGGAGTCTCCACTTTTTTTGTGAGTTCAGTTTTCCTTATGAGAGCTACATTATCAAAGGAGATGAGAACTGGAGCAGAGGAATGCAACAACAAGAGAAAACTGCTGAGTCATGTTAAAATGTTGACTGTTATGGGATAAAACTTCCCCAGAAAATACTTTTTGGAAGTACAGGGAATCAGATACCTTAGGCGTAAATGATTGTATTTTTTGGTAAAGTTAAACAACACATTTCAAAGGCATTATTGTAGTAAAACTGAATAAAAGAAGTGTGTTGTAGTAATCCTTCTACAAGAAGCACCACAGCAGTTTAGATGTACGGACTACATTAGGATGGTGATAAAGTCTATTACAAAATGTGTCAGCATAATATTGAACATGATTACCACAATTGTTTCTTCAAGTATGAACATAGCTTAAATGAGAACCTTTTTTCTTCTTGACCTCCTCTCTGGGGATGTAGACAGGTTCTTTGCGGACAGGTTTGCGTTCAGGTGTGGAGATTCGTCCTTTGGCTCGTCCTCCTTTGGTCTTGGGCTTAACAGGCTTTTCCTGTTTCTCCGTCTTCCGTTGTTGAGTCTGCTTTTTCTGGACCACATGAGACTTTTTGATGGGACCAGGTGCGTGGGGCAAGGGCTCAATCTGTTCTGTTGCCATACTTTTATCTTCATCTGGTAAACAGGGCATGAAAAACAGATCTGTTTACAAAAGGATGAAAGAAGAGGAGTAAGATTGTGATGGGAGAGCTCATTAAAAAGTTCTTACCTTGTGTGTCCACCCAGGAGCTGTCCAGGATGGAGTCATCTACTGTGGTTTCGTCTCTGTCATAGCTTTCCGTTGGTTCTTCTGTTTCTACAGTCTGAACCTGCCTTTCTGGAGAAGAAGGGGCTTCAGGAACATCAGCCATCTCCTCTAGACTGGCAGCCTCCATGTCTGCTTCCTGGGCCAACTCCACCGACTCCTCCTCCTCTTCTTCCTCTTCGTCCTCGTCTTCTTTCCGGGGAGCAACACAAAGTGGTTTGTCCTCAGGTGGAGCGGAGAAACGAATGCTGTGGCCCGGTTTTTCAGCTTCATCGATAGTCTGGACCACAGTGATGAAATCATCTTCAACCATCACCACTGATTCGATGGCAGTGCAGGTCTCTGCTGCACCAGCCTTCTTCAGCACATCCTCCTCACTCTTCTCTTTCATGGAGGCAGCTTCTTCCTCAGCAGGACTTATGGCAGCTTTGTCTTCATGCTGCTGTGATTCCACTTCGTCTGGCTGGTCTGCAACCTTATTTTCCACCTCGGCCACTTTCTCTTGTTCTTTTTTCTCCTGCAGTTCCTGTTCCATCTTTTCCTTTTCTTTTGCTTCCCTCTCTAGTTTTTCTTTTTCTGCCTTCTCTCTCAACTCTTGCTCTATTCTTTCCTGTTCGATTTTTTCTTTCCTTTCTCTCTCTTCTAGCTCCATCTTTTCCCTCTCTGCTCTCTCCTTCTCCTCTCGCTCCTTTCTCTCTTTCTCCTCTTTTTCCATAATCTCTTTCTCCTTTCTCTCTTTCTCCTCTGTCTCCTGCTTTTCTTTCAGCTCTTTCTCCTCTTTCTCTTTCCTCGCTTTCTCCTCCTTTTCCTCTCTCTCTTTCTTCTCTCGCTCCTCCTTTTCTTTCAGCTCCTTCTCTTCTCTCTCTTTCATTTCTTTCTCCTCCCTTTCTTTCAGTTCCTTTTCCTCTCTCTCTTTCTTCTCTTTCTCCTCCTTTTCTTTCAGGGCCTTCTCCTCTCTCTCTTTCTTCTCTTTCTCCTCCTTTTCTTTCAGCTCCTTCTCCTCTCTCTCTTTCTTTTCTCTCTCCTCCTTTTCTTTGAGCTCCCTTGCCTCTCTCTCTTTCTTCTCTTTCTCCTCCTTTTCTTTCAGCTCCTTCTCCTCTCTCTCTTTCTTTTCTTTCAGTTCTTTCTCCTCTCTCTCTTTCTTTTCTTTCTCCTCCTTTTCTTTCAGTTCTTTCTCCTCTCTCTCTTTCTTTTCCTTCTCCTCTTTTTCTTTCAGTTCCTTCTCTGCTTTCTCTTTCTCTAATCTTTCCTTCATTTCTGCCTCTTCTTTCAGTATCCTATCTGCCTCTTCTTTCTCTTTTCTTTCCTTCTCCTCTCGGTCTTTGATTTCCTTTTCTTTCATTTTTTCTGCCTCACTGATTTCCTTTTCTTCTTCCTCCTCTTTCTTTATTCTCTCCTTCTCTTGCTCCTCCCTCCCCTTCTTTTCTGACTCATCCCTCTCATCTTTGTTTACTGCTAACACAGGTGAAGGTGCTCTTTTTGGGGAGCCATATGTTTCTTTTTGTTTATATTTGGAGGGAGAGAGTACCGGGGAGAGCAGCTTGTCATCATCGATGTTGCTCTCCACGGATGAAGCAGGCGAAGTTTTGACAGGTCTAGCAATCCGGTCTTTGGCCACGCCAGTCAGCTGGTACACATCTTCAGCATCCACCTCCTCATAGGCTTCCTGGTGTACCAGCTTCACCTTCTCCCGAAGCTCCTGCAGTTCTCGTTCCTCCTCTAAACTAAGAGGCCTGTCCTCCATCTCCAACTTGCGAATCTGCCTCTCGTAGTCCGCGATCTCAGTTTCTGATGCAGAACCCTCTCCGCTACCTTGACGTTCGGTCACACTTGCAGTCCTCTCACCTTCTTCCAAAGTCACAGTGACGGTTGGGGTCACAAAGGACTCACTTGGCTGAGCTGGTTGGGTTTCGCTTGCAGATTTTCTTGACAGATCATTTATAATATCTTTGCTTTCTTGTTCAATATTATCTTTTCTCTCTCCTTGCCTTTGGTGTACCTTCTCATCAACATCAGCAACTCCAGATGGCTGGTTTTTGTCCTCCACAGATGTATCTCTAACTGCTAGTTTTCTTGCTTGCTCAGCAACTTTCTCCTCCAGAACAGAGGGGGTGAAGACTTGTGTAGAGGTATCTGTAGGGCTGAACACATCTGCAGGTGATGGCATGGGTCCTGAATATTCACTGAACACACAATAGCCCATCTCTTCCAGTTGGCTTTCACTCTTTCTAGCTCCGGGACTTTGTTCCCCTGAAGCAGGGCTTGCCAGCTCATCATCCATGAAGGCAGGAATGTCAGCCTGACTGGACTTCCTCTGGCTCATTTCTGGGTCTGTGTTTTCTGAAGCCAATCTGGAGCGGGTGCCAGCGAGATCCAGCATCTCTGGCAGGTCCTGTGCCATCACTGTGCCATTTTTGTAGGAGCTCTTAGGAGGCTGCGGTGATTCTGGAGATGCTGGTTCAGGGCTGGTTTTTGAAGGTGGTTCAGCTGTCCGTGGAGGTGATGAGGAATCTGAGGTGACAGAGGCTGCAGTCTCCAGGATGAGGGGAGGGAATGCTGGAGGCTTATCTACAGAGGGTGTGGAAACTGGAAGGTAATCAGCTGACTCATCCAGACTTCCACTAGTATATGACATGATGTCTGTGGCCAGTGGGGAGAAGTTTCTAGATCTGCTTTGCCCACTCTGATCCAATGCTCCAATGGTGATGTTGAGTGAGTAACTCCGCTGCTCCAAGGCAAGCTTACCGGGAGAAAGTCTGCATTCATTACTCTTTTCTGGGACTTTGAATGTTCCACTGTCTTCTGCAATACTTTTTTTTGTTTCAGGTTTATCTTGAGCTTCAGCAAGTGTGCTGTAGCTGATCTCCTGAGACCCGCAGTCACCTGTAGCCTTCTTTTCACCAGCGCGGCTCAATTCGTAATAACCCTCACCCTTACAGGGGTGACCTTCCTCAACTTCCATGGCCGATGTTTCAAAATATGCTGACATCCCCGACCTGTCTCTGCCATCTCTTGCCGAGTCTCCTCCTTGGACTTTAACTCCCATTGCAGAGAAATCTGAAGGAGCACTGATACTGCTAAACTCCACCACCTCCACTGATGGCTGTTTTTCAGACACTGTGATCGGCTCACCATATGTGGGGTTTAGTGTGAGTGATCTGGTTGATTCTTTTCCTTGGTTTTGAACATCTGGATGCCCAAAGGATGGCATATCCATGGTAGGGCTCTCTGGTACAACCCGTTCTCCAGCAAAGAACCCTTGCATCTGGGGCTCAAAAAACTCCTCAGGGCGTTTCTCCGATCCAATGCTGTCAGGGCTCATGGACCCACTGTCCTGCTTGTCCGCGTCCATCTTCAAAGCTGAAAAGATATCTATAAGTTGGCTGTCTCTGTCACCACAAAACAAGCATTGCTTTAGCATGCTGTGAATTAGTTTTTTTTTTTTCTTTAAGCAAGGGTCAAGGAAAGCTATGACAGAAACAGGCAAAGCTCTCCTCAGAAACTTACAGCACAATGACACGGCCATCATTGAAGAAGTACGGCGGGATTATGGGGTCCACCAAGTCACAGATGGATGGAAAATATGGGATGATATGTGACGGAACCGGCATGAGGCAACTGTGATGCTGATTTACGGGAAACAGGCTATAACAGGAACATCCATGCATCAAACATCAACATTAGCTACAAAGGAAATAGCATTTCTGTCATTCTTTGTGGATGTAATGCAATTTCTTTTTAAGAATTTGCCCATTTAATCAGAACCAATTTTTATACGTCTTCATGAGGAAGTGATGGGATATCGAAGACTTAATAATGTCCATGGGTTATCCAACCAGCATCTGGTTTGTGAATGACAGAGAAATGCCATATGCTGTCACCAGCAAAAGGCGGCAAAAACAAAATAAAAGATAGAAATTCATGGAAATACTGCTGGTAAGGTCATTTATATGTCCAGAACAAACAGCCAACATAAAACCCCTTGCATAGCGTTACTCTGAATTATAATAGTAATCATGAATGACACGTTTAGTAATTATGAATACTGGCAACATAAAATACACAGCAAGGATACCAGCCCCATGCTATTATGTCTAAAAGTAGTAAGAAACCTGTAAGCTTGTAAGCTGGTAAAAAAAAAAGAAAGAAATGGAAGCAATGTTATGCTTAGCATCATTTCACATCATCATACCAACACAACACCACCGGCCCTGAAAACCACAGCAAGTCAAAGAAAATACAAGCAAAGGCAACACACAATAAAACCAGGCCAAGTTAAACAATGTGGCTCTTTTCACCAACAAGCCTGTGTTGCCTTGCAGCCACAGCAGAGGGCAGGGATCATTTCTTGCCATTCCTCTTGAATTATAGTGCTTATTCTGTTCACCTCCTTCTAACACATCTTGCGTTATCGTACAGTGGACAATGAAATGGCATGCAGATGGGGAGAGCAGAGGACAGGACACACCTGTCTCAGGGCTTTCCTCACCCTCTGCTTCCTCCTCCTTTAAGTTTATAAAGCATTCTGCAGCAGCTCTAGCTGCCTCAGCCGGCTCCAGGTCTACTTCCTGGGCCTGGTCAATGGCTTCTGCCTGATTTAAGGGTTCAGCTTGGGGGCTGTCCAGCTCGGGCTCTTCCCCACTCCACTGCTGCTCATCAAGAGCAGCCTCGGACTCTGCTGCCTCTGCACTCTCCTCCTCCTCCTCCTCCTCTTCCACCTCTTCCTCCTCGTATTCAGCTGTAAGAGCCTCCATGGTCTCTTCTTCTCAAAAACAGGGTGAAAGGGGGGGGACACATTAAGACTACAGGCAACACAGACTTGGGTTATGTGAGAACACAGCTTATGAGGGGACACTTTCAGCTCTGTGAAAAGATTAACTGAAGTATTTTACAAATATACCATAGGTGAGTAGTCTGAAATTTCTACAGAGGCTTTATCTTGTGATCAGAATATAAAGGTATATTTGTTGAAGGCATGAATGCAAACAGTATATTTATCAATATACATGTATGTAGTTTTTTAAACTGTACAAATAAAATTCCATAACTCTTATTCGAATGGAAACGAGAATCAAAATTTTAACTCTTAACATTTTCCCTTTCTCATACACACAACATGCCTACAACTTAAACTGAATATCATTGATGACAAAGTTTTTGTCGTCACTGTGATGAGGTAAATACAGTCATTTCAAAAGCATTTTACATTTGGAATGTGATACAAAATAATCAGGTCCTTATCAGGTCTTAAAATTTGGAACATCAATGTGACGTATGACATTTTGTCATTATTTCTTTAAGGAAAACAAAGACAGTAATGCAGACTGAATCTTTCCTACAACCACAATGTTAAAATTTCCCTTTCACTTAGGGAGTTTTGATCTTCTTTACAACATTGCTCCAGTTTGTTGAGTTTTTGGGGGATTTGCACCATTGTCTTTAAGGTTCTGCCACAGCATTTAAGTTGAGTCAAAGTCTGAACTGAAGCTATTCTCTACTGTTTGGGGTCATTGCCAGCTTACATGACTTAAATGTAACTAATCTGCTGCTGTTGGGACAGATGGCTCAACATTTGACTAAAATAATACAAGGTTGATTCGCTGACTGCAAGGTCCTGACACCGCAAAACAAACTCTAGTAATCAGTGACTGAATATCAGCAGCTCCATGCTTTATATTTGGTTGGTGTTTGGGTTAATATGCTGTGTTTGGATTTTGTCTGACATGGCAAAGTAATGTAATAGCCAAACCCTTTGGTCTTCTCTCTGCCAAGAACATTGTTTCATAAATTTGTTTAAGCCGCATCTTTGCAATTATTTTGCAAATGTTATTTATTTTTAATTTCTTAAAGTATTGGATGAAATTAGATAAGGAACATCTACTCTTTGAATTCTTTGCAACTGCCTTGATTGATTTGCATTCGTGAATACTGGACTCCAAATTTGCTGATTTCGCTCCTCTTCAGCATTGTGTTAATAACATATCTGAAAGCTCCAGACAGGCCAATTGCCAAAATATCTGTTTCTATATTGATGCTAACACTTCCTGACAATCAATTAATGAAAAGTATTTGATTAACAGCACCTGTCTGTTATTTGTCAACTCTTTTGGAAGCAGCAAGGGTGTAGCAGTTGATCCATGACATTTTGTGCATTTTTGTTGTACTTTTTGTAGCTTGATGATGCATCCTATTTCTTTTCCTCTATTAGTCTGATCCCTCTGGATTTGAAAGTGATTTCTAGGAGGGGCGTACAAACAGTTGCAGATAAAACTGGCTCTTGTTGACCACTGGATAGACATACAGCCAATTAGAGAAATGAAGCACGGGATGCAGGCAGAGAAATGTCTAGTAACAACAAGACATTAAAAATAACATGCAGAGAGTTTGAAAGCCAAATGAATGACTGTTGTCAGTTTTGCAGTAAAAATGTATTGATTCAAGTTGTTATTAGCAATTCTACAGCCATCTTGGCTGTTTTGAAGAGTGACTCTTGGATGCTCCTGTGTGACTCATTACATAAACCCCACCTCTCCTCTGTTGTGATTAGATCGGTACATTCTGTACCAGAAAAAAAGTCTGTGAATGGGACGGGTGCTTGAGTTATTCCACCAAAGACTATTTTTGCAAAGTGTTTTTCCAAAGAATATGTCAAGCTCGGTTGTTAATATTTTCATGCTTTTTTAGGTTAATTTTACATAATTTTAAGACCTGTTAAGGAGCTAATTACATATTTTTTAAGTCCCTACATGTCAAACCTTAACATGATGGACTTTCCTTTTTTACATGACGGCAGTAGTGTTAAAGAAAAGGTGTTTTTTTTCCATCGGCAGGATTTTTACCAATGTGAGATTTAATGTACATACTCTTCAGAGTGCTTTAATATTTGTATGTAAAATAACAAAACTTCTAATAGTTAAGTTTAGGAAACAGATACAGAAACTGAATGAGTGACACATTTACTTTGATGACCTTCTCGTCCTCCTGATCATTTAAAGCTGCATTTACAACATCAATGCAAAGTCACTTTTGTATCAATTTAGAGCAAATACAACTGTCTAATAATACAGTGTTGTAAATTATTAGATGACTTTACTTCGTGATGGTATTATTACCCACTATTGAAGGAACAGTAAGTTATATCACTAGTTTTCCACAACTGACCAATTTCAACTGATCAAGTTTTCCACCCAGATTTTAAGTTTAAGAAGAGCTTAAAAAAGATGCACAAACACACACACGCACACACACACAAACACACGCAAACACACAAAGACACACACACACAAACTTGCTGATGACACTACTTAATCACAGGAGGATGGTTATTTTAACTGGCATTGGCATGGACATGTTTTATCGAAGATTTAATGAGGCCCACTGAGACTACACACAAGAATGCATGAGGCTCAGGTTCTTTTCTTTTTTTGTTTGTTTGTTTTTAAACTACAGAGTTAAAAGGGAGCTGAAAAGTCTTGCTTGTGTCCACAGTGAGTGTTAGAGGTGGAGCTGATGTGTGGAGAGGAACGGGTACAGTACACCATTGTCTAAGAAATGAGGGGTGTACTTGGAGAATGAACCAAAGTAAAAGTCTGGGTGATGAATGGAAAAAGGCGTTATTTGTGCATAGAAGATATTTTGCAGCGTCTCTGAGACATTTTATGGAAGCAATGCATCATGGGGCATTATGTTCAAAAAGTCAGCTTTGCGGGCCATGTGGTCTTACTGATGACAATGTCCAAAAAAAACTCACGAAACACCACTGCTAAATTCAAAAAACATCACTGCTACGTGGAGTATGGAGTATATGCCATGGGAACCACAGTAGCAATGGAGTTTGGTTTAAAAAGATGAAATAAAATAACGGAAATAAAAATGACAGTGATAGAAACACATCAGATTTTGAGTGGATAACATCACAAGGACACACAAACCTCACGCAAATACAAACAAAGAGACAAACTGACGGACGGAGAGACGGAAGGACACAAGGAGGGAGGAATGAATGAAGGGAGGAGGACAAATCACAGAGGAAAGAAATAAAGAAGGGATGAGGGGAGAAATGGCAAAGAGGAACCATGCGTGGTTCACCTTCAATCTGTCTAAAGGCCACGGCGTGCCCCATGGGGCGAGCGCCCGAGTGCGTCCACTCTGGGCTGAACAATGGGTGCTCATAGTACTCCTCGTCGGAGTGGTAGGGGTCGTCCTCGGGCACGGAAACTGAGATGGAGGGGGCGAGGAACTTGCACCTCTCCCGAGAATTTTGGAAGCGGCGGAGAGGCCCCGCCTCTTCCTCATCCCCTACATCTACAAACAAGACAGACACAAGGAGAAAAACTGCAGGGAAATCTGGACACAGACTGAAAGAGAGACAGTGAAAGGGAAGGAAGGAAGAGATAAAGAAAAAGAAATCAACCAAAAAAATGGAAAACACATTGAAGAATGACAGTCTTGAAGGGGAACACACAAGGTAATCTTGAGTTTCCAGGTCTAGATTTGTTGGGTGTGCATGGATGGGGGAGTAATGTTAGCCCAAATCATTTTTCACTCGTCATTTTAATTTCTCTCAAATGAAAATGGAAACCATTCAACTGCGCCACATATAAATGCTTTGTACAAAATACAGATGTAGTGCTTTTGGGTATTACATTAAAAATGCAAAATGCAGAGAAAATTAAAGCAAAAATGTTTTATGAAAATGTTTGTGTACACAAGCCACTATAAGGGCGCGTAAATTTCAAGTGTGCAGATGATGCTTAAACTGCTTTTTTAAGACTGACTGTACTCCACTCGACACAGCTCAGGGTGTTGCAGAGTTTTATTTAAGATAATCAAGCACAAGTGATATGTTTAAATGTGATGTACTAAAATTTCATGCACTGGTGGGGCCTTTTTTTTTTTTAAACAGATGTGGGTGTTAGATAACAAATAAAAAAAAATCTAATTATAATAAATTTAAGTGATCCCACACAAAGTGACATAATAAACTTCATGTTTCTGAACTACTGGAATAGATCTTTGTGTGTATTTTAAATTGTTGTGGATTTATGAGCTCTATTGGTTATTTTGTACACACATGATATACATATCTATATACATACATGCATATATATATATATATATATATATATATATATATATATATATATATATATATATATATATATATA
>JAOWBL010000014.1:7900131-7958253 GCA_028564865.1 Zenarchopterus dispar | reverse complement strand
ATATATATATATATATATACTCAATGTTGACTCAAAACACAATGCGAAAACACAATGTGTTCATGTGCCCTCGTCACCCATACGGCAACAATGCAGTTTGCTTGTAAAAGGTTGTCAAGCTGCAACCAAATATGCACCAGAGGTAAACAGAGTGGTGATAAAAATAAAACTGTTTCGTTGATTCTTAATAAATGAAGTGAGTTTACTTTGAGTGGGAAGCGCTTCCCACCTAAGAAGTGTTGAGAAAATATGGGTCTGGTTATGGTTTACCATACTGAGTATTAACAAAAAATAGGCCTTCCAACTATTGGCAGCGTTAAAGGTAGGGTTAGCAATTCTACGTGATTTCTAACCCAGAACAACACACCTATGCATGTGCAATGGTGGAGAGGTTGGGGAATTTTTATGATGCAGTGTTTTCTTGGAGAGGATTGGAGGGCAGGAGATGGGAGGAGCTGGTGCTGCATGTTTTGTTGATGTTTTGTTTCAAACATCATCCAGAAAATTCCTTACCCCACCTTTAAATTCCGTCTTACTTAGCCACTCTTAACCTGCTGACTTATAGTAAATACCACTACTTGTTTCATTCACATTAGCACTGCACTGTGCAGATTCAAGTTGGGTAGCTAAAAAAAATAGACAAACAAACAATGCTTCTAATGTAACTGATTACTCTTATCACTGGTATATGAATGTCAAGACCTGCATATATGTCTCAAAGGTCCACTTCCCATCAAAGACAATGAATTTCACAAAGTCTGCATTGTTGTAGTATTCAGCACTAAAAAAAACACGGTCATTTCTGTTCAGATAAATCCATACAAACATAGACATCTCTCACATGAAACTCCAATGAAAGGAATCATAAATTATTGTTAGGAAAAACTAAGGTCTATGTCAGCAATCAAACCAAAAATACGACATTCCCTCAGAGATGCTAACTGCAGTAAATCCCATAAAATATTTGCAGTGGCTTTTTTTCATCATTCAAGCTGAATGGCTGAAGAATTACATCAGAAAATTTTGCTGGAACAATCAATCAGGTCCTCCAGGAACATTCCTTCAGCCGAGCGGCTCCCAGCAGCCCGTTCATGACTCTATGAATTCCAGCCTCATTCTGAATGCATGAGACGTTTAAATGTATGTGCACACACTGTAGCAAGTGGACTCCACAAAGGGAAAATCAATAGCCAGCCCCCCTTATGCAAATGAGATGTGACTGAGGCCTGCATTTACTGTGTGAGAAATCCATCATGTATGAGCTCAATAGATATCTGTTCACAGGGAGAAAAATGATCTCAGAGGTGAAACAGCACAGGCTTCTTTAGTTGCATCTATGATGAAGCAGAAGGTTCAAGAAAGCTCAGTGTAGCTGGCTTTCTTTCTTTCTTTTTTTTCAAACTGCAATGAATCTGTTGAGCAGTGTCAATGCAGAAAATAACATATATTTAACATAAATGCAAAGGAAATGATAACAATAGCAGACATGCAGATTTAAAATCTGTGACTGATCAATAAAAAAGGGACTCGCCAATATGACTCAGCACCTGTTTTTGCACCCCTCTCTTTTTCCTGTCTAGGAAAAACAGATATAACCATATTCAAACAAGAGCTCGTGATTTTTTTTTTTACACAATTACCAGATTTTATGTCCTTCTGTAATGTTCTGTGTGATCTCTCCAGCCTGATAATCACACACTGCCACCGCAGCAAGGCAAGTTCCTGCAGTCACCGCAGTAGGTGAAGCCTTTCAGCAGCACAATGCAGATATTATGCATTCAAACCGTGAACAAAACGAGTGCGTAATTGGACCACAAACGCACAAGGCAATGAGGTCAATCAGCAGGTCTTTCACAGCCCTGAAATGAGGTTTCTAGATCTGTTGCTCAGCTGTGACTTCATTTCACACTCAATCTGCAACAAATAAATAAATAAATGATTAAGAAAAAAAAAAAAAAAACACTTAAACCTGGCCGGCACCACGGCCAGGTTTGTGTCCCCCACAGCACAGAAACACCCACAAGAACCAGGACCCAGTTCTCCTGCTCACAGACAATGCGTCCATCCTCGCGGAGCCGCACAGAGGGGCACCTCATCAATTCAGCTTCAGCTCACTGGCATTCCCTGCCCGCTCCCGTGGTTACCTTTAACCACTGATGTGACACGCGCTTTTTCGTGCAAAAACATTTCTCATTCGCGCATTCACGGTGCGACACAACAGAGCCGGCGAAGGCGAAGTCAAAAACCTTTTACCTGTTCGGCGCAGTGTCTTCAGCTCAACTCTGGGTCGGTCGGTCGGACACAGCGGCACCGCAGCCTCCACTTACCGTAATGGCCGTATGAGTCACGCGGGCACGACGGGAGCCGCACCGGTGTTTTACACCAGACATTACGGTTGTAGCGGACCGGACTAGACAAGACAACGGGGGGTTCAGCTAAAAAGAGAAGCGTCAGTGCATTTCAGTAAAGGAAGGATGAGTAAACAGAAAAAGGGATGAGAATACACACATATAAATATAAATGTTAATTGGGGGGGGGGGGGGGTGGGGGTAACTTCATTTGGTGATTACTGCACCTGCCACTGTTTGTTGACTGATCCAACATATGCGCATTTAAATATAATAAAAATGTACTTGGAATAAATCGTTTGCTATTTTAAGATATTTAATAGTCTTTTAAGCCTCCACAAGCAGTTATCATCACATTTACAGAACAGAGAATTTCAAGTATTTCAGTTTTTCATTCTCAACAAATTGTACTCTACTAGACATCAAGCTAATGTAATTTTTTTTTATTCCACAATTGTTTATCATTTTCAAGCTACGTGTTTACAAATGTAACATTAAATTGAATACAAAAAATGATGACATTTACGTAACCTCCAAGCAAAGCTGGTTAGTTTTAGCACACCCAGAGGTTCGCTTTTCTGACATTTCTGGTTTTGTTAAAATAAAATAAAATTTAGAAGCAGTAAAGCAGTCAAAATTTAAACATGTTAACGGTTTGTACAAAAAAAATTTTAGAAATTGTTGCAAACCTACTGACACCAGTCATCTCGTCTCTTTTCCACCAGGTTTGAACATTTTGACTTCATCCAGACAAAACTATTAACCAGATGACAACAGTGGTAGTTTACCTTAAAAGAACACAACATAATGTTGATTAACTTTACTACTAGCAGGGGTGTTTGAAGAAAAGCGTCATAGAAAGATTTGATCTAAATCACCCATTAATAATAGCTGGTAAATTTAAATTAAGAGGTGTCTTCCATTTTCATATTCCAGTTTATGTGAACTACTTACAACTTATCCAAGAACCACTAGTGACCACACTCTCTATGTCCTGTAAAGTTTAACATGTCATAAAAGTTACACTACAGAATTGGTTTCTAGCTTGCTTGTGTTGTGTAAATGCAAGCGTAAACTATTCAAAATATTCTTCAGCATGAAAACACCTCCCATAGTGTAACTGAGGGAGTTACTTCCAAGTAGTAAATTTGCTGAAATCCATAATGAATGCTAATATTAATTCAAAACAATTTCTCATGCAGTTATTCTAGTTCTATTTCAATCAGATACAGCAATAAAATAAAATATACAACCATGTGCTAATACTTCTGCTTACATGAATGTAAAGGTTGTGTTTTGATTACTTGAGCTCGAATTTAAGAAGCAACGTTGCCCCCTTGTGGCCACCAGGAGTACCTTTTGAATTTCAGTGACCACAATGAGACTAAATGGAGTGCTCCACAGATCTAGCAAAGAGGATTTAAGGGGGACTTCCAACTGGTGAGGTGAGACTATCAGATCTGCTTTAGTATTAAAAGTTAAGATCTTTTGGTCACAGCCCCTGACAATGAAAGCATCTACAACCAAGCAGAAGCGGTCGTGATATGAATGGATTCCATCAGGAGGACATTAAAAAGGTCTTTTCTTTTAATGTCTTAACCTGCTTCCAGTGCCGTAATGTAGTAAAATTGAGTATTTAAATCACAAATGTATTTATACTTTCGAATATGTAGGTCACCATAAGCCTCAGATGCTTTGTATTGTATGAAAGCATTGGATGATTTACTTGAACTGACATCCAAAACTGCACGAACAGTTGAATCCTGTCCATCTCTAAAATTGCAGTGTAAGCTAAAAACAATCTTGATATTAATTTAGCCAAATTGAGTTTCTTATTCTGGGGTCCTGTCACCCAGTCTCTGGTACAAAGCCAGTGACTCGCATACATGTAAATGAGAGGTTTGATAACCTTGGCCAACATCTGCGCATGAGGTCTCCTGATAGTTGTGAAGGAAATCATACGAGGGAGATATGGATTCAGGATCAAAGCACAGGCTGTTTCACAGCAGATATGACCTGGATAAAAGTCAATCACCCAACCCACATGACCTCACAATATTCATCGGTTTCTAGCTTTTATCAGTCACTTAATTCAGGTGACATTGAAAGAATCTATGTCTGAAAAAATAGAACCTTTGATTAGATTACTTGGTCTATTTTTTAAGTACTTGGTATCTAATGAGAACTAGCAGTTTGATGTTAATGATCTAATTTCAGATTTTCTGTGCCATGACCTAATTACGCATTCATGCTGTACTCTGATGTATTCATTTCTTCATTACATTTTTGATTATGGTTTAAATCTTCTCCAAAGACATCAGTCTTCAGTGACAAGAGATAACCTGCAAAGTGATTATGTTCCCCTTATATCCATACAATGTCCACATATTTATCATAGTAAAAGCATGGTGCATACAGTTTCATCATTTGTTCAACTGCTGTGTTTATGAACACTGAATTCATCTGTTAAGAAGATTAAAAAGAAAAAAAACACAGGCAACAAATGACAAAGGATGGCACTATTAATTTTGTTTACTTTCCTTTTTTTTCATTTAAAAATACCAAAATGGTAACACAGAAATAGAAAAAGCAAAACTAAGTAAATGTTACATAAATAAATGCTTCTGGATAAAATCTTTATACATATATAACTATACACACTACCAGTTCATATAACTTTACATACACCACTTTTCTTCATGTTAAAACTTGAAACTGTAGCAGGAGCCTTGAAACTCAGTTAAAACTACTGTGAAACAAATCACAAAATTTAGGACATCCAGTTGAGTACTCCACTGGTTCATGGTCCCACATGTGAAGACATCTGAGGAAGAAAATATACACTTAATTCAAATTATAAATCTAACACAATGAAGGTATCTTACATATTTCTATGTCTAATTACTTTTTCATGATTATAAATGAGCTGATAATTAAATTTTGCACTATAATTGACTAACTTGTCAAATAAGTATCTGCACAAACAAATTAATGACAAAACTACTTGAAGTGCGATAAAATTAAGCTGATGCAAAATTTAAGCTTATTTCTACTTATGTGTGAAAAAGGCACTGATACCTCAGATTACACTGAGTGTGCAGTTCTTTCCTTGTCCATGAGGGGGCAGTGTAGCACAAACTGAGTGAGCTGAGGCGTTATGGGAGGTGGAGTTCTTTGACGTGGGGGAGGCCGAGGTGCAATCCGTCCATCCTGATGGAAGTTCTCCTACTTCATCCGAAAGCATTGAGGCATAATGATCCGCATCCAAAGGAAACACTCGGGGCTCCCAAGGTGCCTGAATCTGGAGGACATAGAGGGCTTTAATCTAGCGTCTCTCCTCATTCTCATCCATGATTTGACAAAAACTGGTGTTTTTATTTGTATTCATTATTTATGAATTTCCTATTAGAGTACATCATGTGAAACTTCTCTCTTGTAAAATGAAAATGATAAATGCTTTTATCCAGATCACTCTATGAGGCTTAAAAGTGTGTTTCAAAAAAAAAAAAGAAAAAAGAAGTCCAAGGTTGTGCTTTACTCATGGCTTGTGTGCGTAGCGAAGAACACAGAAGTGCAGTCAAGGAGAGAATATCTTGGGTGGAGAGAAAGCTGATGAGGAGAGTCTGGTTAAGTAGTGACTCATTCCCTCTCCAATCAAAGCAAAGAGGGAGAAAGTACTGCAATTAGAGCAACATAAGAAGAAACAAGTGGAGACAAGCATCTGTGCGGTCTCTCAAGAATCCATTTCAGCTTTGCAGTGCACACAAGATGAATGGAGAAAGGCTATTGGTTAATGTTCAACCAGTTTTTCATGCTTTATACTCTTCCTCTTCACTGAAAGACAAATTACAGTTTTGTATCTTTGACAGGGATGTTACAGAAAATATAATTCGAGGAATACCAGGCGGTGAAGAGAAAAATGGCTCTCCTCAGCCACGACATTTCTCTGTCCATTTTTTATTGTGTCAGCACCTCCTCTTTTATTTGTTTTCCTTTTTGTTATTTTGATGTCATAATACTAAAAAGTCTTTACTGCGTTCCCCGGCCATCCGAGAGATATAATCTCTCCAGCGTATCCTGGGTGTTACCCGGGCCTCCTCCCGGTTGGTCACACCCAAAACACAGTCAAGGAGCCATATTCACCAGATGGCCCTACCACCAACTGGCTGGTCTCGATGTAAAGGAGCAGCGACTCTACTCCCAGTCCCTCCCAGATGATTGAACTTCTTTCCCCATCTCTAAGGGGGGCCCAGCCACCCATCACAGGAAACTCATTTCAGCTGCTTGTTTCTGTGAATTTATTTTTTGGGTCACTACCCATCAAGGGTACCCAAGGTACTCCTCCATTTGAGGTAGTACTTTGTCCCAGACCTGGAGAAAGCATTCCACCTTTTTCTGACTGAGTACTATGGTCTGAAGATGCTGATTCTCATCCCTGCTCCGAACCACTCCACTGAGATCTGAAGATCACAACGTAATGAAGCCACATCATCCTCAAAAAGCAGAGATTCGATCCTGAGGTCACCAAACCTTCCGCTCTTTGGCTCTGCCTAGAAATTCTGTCCATAAATTTTATGAAGAGAATCAGTGACAAAAGGCAGCCTCAGTTGAGTCCAACCCTCACTGGAAACCGCTACTCTGTAATTGGTAAATTATAGGGGTGGGTTTTAGGAGTTTGATTAAATTGATTCTGGATAAGTCAGTACAAAAGTATTTTCCAGCTCCTGGACCAACTATATTACTGTAACTTATATTCATTCCAACTGTCTGTAATAATGACGAAGTTAGGCAGATGTGCTTGACAGTGAAGACACTGCAAAACATTAAACAAAAAAAAAGGAAAAGCACTTTTTAGTGTAAAAACAGATAAAATATTGTTACACTTTAAAGTATCCTCACAAAAAAATGACTAAAAAAATTCTACACATGTGAAAGCAGTACAAGTGGTCTCTGTGATTCTTCAGAGCAGCTGCTGCAGCTCAGTCCTTACAGATGATGAGACTAACGTGACTGACTGAAGCAAAAATACAGCTGTTTTGATTCTGTAAAATAACCATTTTCACTGCTTTATGAAACATGTCAGCAATTAGTAACTCAGGAAACACTTTTACTTTTTACTTCAGGTTTATGTTCCTAAACAATTATGGATGCAGCACTTGCTCAGCCATAACTGAGTAATTTTTAGCTCGGCTGAGTGTGAACACTGATCCGGCTCTGTGAACGCATCACTCATGGTGACGATCACACACAATCACAGTAGGTTAACCTGTCTTTAGTATGAAGGTTTTTACCGACACAAAATATGTCAAAGGAAGCATAATAGGGCATTAAAATAAAATCTAGCAACTCATTTAAATCTAGCTTAATTCAATTCAATTCAATTTTATTTATATAGCGCCAATTCACAACAAAAGTCGCCTCGAGGCGCTTCACACTGTAGCCTATGTTGATTTCAAAGTTGTGATTATGAAGTTGTAATCTGCCACATGTACAATAATAAACTACTCAAAACAACACACGTGACCTCCTGTGCACACATCCCGACTCTGCATGAATCATATGTGTGCACAGCTGAGTGGCTGGCCATGCATTTCCATGACTCGAGAAATTAGAAAAAAAATAAATAAATAACTGAACACATGGGGAAATATTTGGCCAAAATCCTTCTCCGTATTGGCTTACTACTTCATATCCATTTGGAAAACTGTGTATATTCAGTAAAATAAATTATTTAACAACAGATCCAGTATAGGAAACACTTTTGGGATAGTTTTATATTTGTTGATGTGTAGTTAAGGATTTAAAAGTTAATAACTCACAAACTGGTGCATCGTTTCCACATGTGTCCATGTTAGCATGCAAGTCAAACCAAAGATGAATTTTTACAGAAAAGCTCAAAATCTCTGAGAGGTAAACAAAACTTAGCTTGGAATCTGGAATTTGTCTTGAATGCAATAAATAATTTAATATCAGATGTGGATTTTAAAGAGTCAAAGAAAGATGGAAAGAAGCTTAAATAGAGCTTAAATGTTCAATTCAGTTCAACTGGGGAGCAGCGAATTTGTGCAGATTCTGGGTACATTAAAAATAAATACAGAAGTGGCTGAAGTTTGTTCGAAGCAAATTATATTAAAAAATAAATCAATATTACAATAAATGCATACATATTAATAAAGTCAAACATTTGGACAAGCTAATACTTGGATGTTTATTTCATAAGAAAAATATTACACACATGCATGTGTGGAAATCAGGAGTATGAGAGTATAAACTATAATTCCTTTTAAGTTGGATTTTATTTGTAGAAATATCCCCGTACAGTAATCTGGAGATCAGATTTCCAGTGACAGAGACAAGGTTCTGTTCTGTAACCTGCAGCAGTTTTGGGGAAAATTTTAAAAGTTATTTATAGTCAAGGTTTTGTAAACTAGGAGAAAATGATCTAGTATGTTTTTAGGTATCTGCAAGAAAATCAGAATTTGACAAAATGAGAATTGGCAGATCAGTAAAGCAGTAAAGTTGACACGAAATGAAAGAAGATACTCAAGACCAGCCCCTAAAATAAAAAGTAAAAAAAAAAAAAAGAAAAAAGAAAGCAGAATGTCACAGGAATTATTTTTTTATTCATGTAGTTGACCAGCACAGAGTTGTTTGATATATGTGTGGTATTTTATTAAAAAGTGTAAGGCAACTAAAGTAGTTAGGGCTGAAATTGGAAAGAAACACAACTGATTATAGTACCTTTTTTAATAATGAATAATTTAAACTTTAAACATTAATTATGTCTAAGTCATGAGTTATTCTAAGTTTCATTACTTCCATTGATCACATATCTGTTTGGTTATGTGATTAAACTTAGCGGAGCCTTATATCTGTAGTATTAACATTGTGTTATTATATAATTTTCACCGCCAAATTGAGATCTGCAAATAGTGACAGTAGCTCATACAATGGCATAATTTCTCATAAGGTCAAATGTAAAAAAGAAAAGTTGAATAAGCAACAGAAATTGAGCTGGTCAAGCTTGTAACATATTTACTTATAAACATTGAAAGTAAACATTAGATTACTTTCAGTGCTTACAAGGAATATCAATATGAATAGATATTAATAAGTAGTATATCCATCCACCCATCCATCCATCCATCTACAGCTGATTGTTCCTGTTCAGGGTCTAGGGGTCTACTGGAGCATATCCCAGCTCTCTTTAGGCGAACCACCGTGGTATTCCCAGAACATGTCAGAATTCCCAGTCATAACTATTCAACTCAAACACGTCTTGGTGACACAGGGGAAGCTTTGTAGTACTTTTCAATAGTGCCAAACTGTCACAGTCAGGATAAAACTCCTTTGCATGACTCCCTGCAAGCTGCCTCCTGTGTCACCAGGATGGACATGCTGTTGTGACCTTATCTTGGAAACTTCAGGTTTCCCCCCGCAGTGCATTTGATCTTACCGGCCACTCCTCTGACTGCAGCTGTTCATCACTGTCCAGCTGACCACAGCTCCAATCCGCAGAGCTCTCCTCTCCTGATGTGCAAACCCCACTCCCACTGCCCGATAGCCTGCTGACAGATCTGGAGAGAACAAATAAGCATGAAACTCCATGAGGGCATTTCTTAACTCTCAGCTCTCACGCAGACAGGATTTACATGAGGACAAAGAGAAACGAAGTGAGAGGGTTTGGGATTTAATCAGCTTGTCAAACAAAACCCCCTATTCAACATATGTAACGGTTAGTGTCACAGCATTAAAATCAACGCTTCCCACTCTACGTTTTTGTGTGCGTGTTTGTCCTGTTACCTCATAGTACGCCTGCAGCACTTTCGCCTTTCCCAGGAAGACCAGCGCAATTTCTCTTTCTGCTCCAAAGCCAGGTGCCTTTGAGCAAACGCTTCATCTCCAAGATCTTCAAGCTGCACACAATACAGAACCCCCACAGGCATGAAAGCAACACTTAATCCACAAATTTAGATAAACCATTTATGTCCAAATTAAAGAGATGTTACCTGCCACTCCTCCCCCTCTGCCTCCATCACTGTCAGAGGCTTAACGTCAACTTCCCGCCAGCTGGAACAAAGGCAGAATTCTCTCTATTATCGTTATAATAAGAATAATGGATATTGTACCAACCCAGTTTCTATTTATATTAAAAACTACAGGATAACTCTGGTGGTGCATCCACACTAACATGTGATCCATGCCAGTCCCGGTTGCTGTGCTAGTTTTGATAATAAATTATTTGTCAGAACTCCATATCACTAAATTAAATAGGCTTTAAAAAAAAAAAAAATCAGGCCTGACACATGCTAAGAAGATAATTGTACTGCAATGGAAACCCTCAGGTGCTTAATATTCGACTGTGATTTATTAGACTTTTAGAAGTAGTGTACCTGGAATCGTCAAAAGCTTGTGAACATGAAGCTACTGAGAAGACCTGACACGGTTGGTTTATGGCAGCCAACTTTCCAAAAGAACTACTGTCATCCATTATGACTCCCTGTTTTTTTTTTGTTTTTTTTTTCAAAATATCATCATTGTTATTATTTTACCCTGTTGTTTATCTCTATGCATTTGTGTATTTTGACTTGTGTGTCTACATCCCCTTGGTGACTTGGTGGGTGTGCATGAGGGTGTTTTTATTTCCCTCTTTTCTTCTTCTTCTTCTTCTTGTCATGTTTTTGAGTAGATGCGTGTAGCCAGGGTGTGGGGGTTTGGGTGGGTGTTGGAAGTATAGTTGGTTTGTAAATGGTTAGGGGTCTGTGTGGCCTTTTCGGGGGGTGAAGGGCCTATTTGTATTTTAGGTCAACATGCTGATGCATACACTGTAAACTAACCGTACATCTCTTAATAAATATTTGATTATGAGAAAAAAAAACCTACAAAGAATAATTTCAAGCTGAAGCAAAAACATTTTACACAGAATTCCTACATATACACATAAAGGTGTAAAAAAGATTTTATTTTCAAGTCCTGGACAAAAATTGAATTTAATGTGCAGCAAACTGCTTCCTTGAAATAGTTTCTTGGTTCAGTATAATAAAGCAGTTTCTGCAGCACATACATTCATACCTGGGTGTTAGAATGTCTTTGTACTGGAGCTTCTCCACTTTAGAGTGCGACACTGGGATCACAATGTTGCTGATATTGTACACACTATCTCTCTGGCGTTTGCGAATGTGGCCCTAAAAGAAATGCATGAAACACAAGAATGAGCCATCCAAAGGTTCACAAAAAAAAAAAAAAAAAAAAATCAAGCGTTCACACATTCAAAATGGTCATCAGGCTACTACAGCATTAAAAAATGTGTATTTTAATGTAGACTGATTAGTTTTGTAGGTATACACATGTCAAATGTTGCAACTGGATCTGTTCTGGAGATTGATGGGGAAATGGGAGGCACCGAATGAAAGTTAAATCCATGTTCCAACCCTCTCTGATAGTTGTAAACTGTAAGTACTGGGTGGAAAAAAAAAAAGATTGAAAACACAAGGTGCCAAAAGGATCTTTATTTGAAGGACGGCTGGGCTAACGCTTAGGGACGGGGTGAGGAGCTCAGTCATCCAGAAGAGGCTCAGAGCAGAGTCACTCCTCCTCTTTATTAAAAGTCAAGGCGGTTTGGACATCTGGTCAGGATGCCTGCAGGATTTTTTTTTTTTTAGGATGTTTTCCAGAGGGCTGTCTCAGAAATCTGAGAGGGCCTCGGGACATATCCAGGTCTCGTCTGGGCCTTCAGAGTCACAAGAGGTGAACTGAGAATTTGTGCACAGCAGCTAACCTGTGTCCGCTCAGGTTAATGAGACTTGTAAATAATACATTCAGGCAGAATACACAGTGTGATTACTGTATCTTTCTTTGTTATGCTAGACCCGCCTAATTAAGGCATAGTAAAGACGTCCTACTTGACCCTTGTGACAAAAACAAAGCAAAGTGTAAGATATCTTTGTGAAGTGGTAATGCAAAGAAGATGTAAAAGACAAAGCTGAGATGTAATATTGTCCAGTTGCATGTGAACAGGTAGAGCTCAGACTTTTTTTTTATTTTGAACAGTCACTGAACAGTACAACCTCACGCTCCACAAAATGTCAACTGTGTTTGTTACCCGTGAGGTTGTTTTGAGCGTGTCTTGAGTGTAACTCTCCTCCAGCACTTCATCTGAACTTTCTCCTACATCACAGAGCTGATCATCTGGATATACACACAAACATACACACACAAGACTATCTGTAACAGATTATATCATAAACACAACTGGTGAATACAATGCTGACATCATATCTTACGATTAAACAAAGTGTTACTCTGTATATACTACTTTGATGTAATTATCCTTCAGTTTCACCACAACCTTTAAACCTAGACACTATAATATGGCACATATTTCTAAATCCATTTCATACAAACTCAAGCATGATTCCATTGTTAGTGGATCATTTTCAATGTTTGATTAATCTAATCTCAAGATGATATGAAATTAGGATCAAAGGCCTTGTTTATTTCAAACAACCTGCCATCACAAACTTATTCATCATGGAGGACCCATGCAGGGGGAACAACAACAACAACAACTGTAAATACGCACCAATCAGTCTGCGGATGCGGCCTTTTTTCCTTTTCCTCTGTTCGGATCTGTAATGATGGTTCCAACCAGAGCAAGACGACCTGATTGGTGACAGACCCAAAACTCTGTTTTTATGATGTCTTCCATGTTTCTTGTATTTGTGACCTACAATGACACACAAAGAAAAATAAACTTTGTTCATATGAAATTAAAGAGGATTTTTACACTTTTTCACATGATAATTTAGAGTCACTTTTGACATTAAAACATCAGATTTAGCTCCAGTAGTCACTTTTAAGCAGGAGCCCTTCTATAGTTCTTGCAATTTTTTTGGACCTGCACCAAAGGATTTGCTGTCAATGATTCTTTTTCATGTTAATTTAGTCAAAAGACAAAAAAATGTCTAAACTCATTCAACACAGTAAGTGGAGAGTTACAATGCAGCAAAGCAGAGGAGAATTTCCAAAGCTGATTTACAAACATAACAAAAACACAGTACACCTTCAAATTGCCTCCCTGTGTTTTTTTTTTGTGTTGCACATTCGGTAAATATGTCACTATAGGTAGTTCTTGTCGTGATTTACCTCTGACTGCAAGAAAAGCACCTATACTTATATAAATGTATTGACTTAGTGGTGATTACATAGCACAAACCTTTCTTTTAGACAGATGTTGAAAGCAATAAAAATCCTTGGCAACCCTGAGCATTTAATATTTTGATGAATATGAAACACAGTGAAGGAAAGAACTCAGGCAAATGAGTCAAATGGGAAAGACAAGGTTTTATAAACAGTACTCGTATATCTAAAAAGATCCTACCGTTGTGCCGTGGAGTGGAGCTGTTTCTCTTGAAGTTTGCTGGACTTAAGAGTTGGGCGTTGATAACTAGAGGTCTTTGAGACCATTTTTCTCTGGCCTTGGCCTTGTGTAATTGGGAGCACGCAGGAGAGTCTGGGAAAGGATGAGATGATTTTAAAGGATGTGATGGAAATAATACAACAGTCAGCAGTTGCTAATCGCTTCTCACTGTAGGTCAAAACAGCAAAAATTGTTTTCTATTTTGTTGCTTTCTGCCTGTATATGAATGTGCATCAGCACATCGGAAAAAAAAACAAAAACATGAAGCTCTAATTTGCTTGAATCTGTTTTTATTAAAATTTGTGTGGCTGGAGTACATTTGTATTATAAATGTGTACATCTGTAAGCTACAAAGACTTTTTTTACAACACATCCAGAGTGCCGCAGGATACAAACGACTCATTTTATTATAAGTGAATTGTAAAATCAATTAAAGTGAATACATTTAACCTAAGAACTGCTAAGCTTACAAAGCAGTTAATCAGCCGTGGGGAAAAAAAAAAGTTTAAGCCATAATTCTCCTACCACACGAAAGCCGCACCACAGAGTAAGGTCTGGAGCTGGAGAAGCTGGAGGAGCTGGAGAAGCTGGAGGAGCTGGAGGAGCGGGCCCCACTGGAGCTGCAGTCTGGATCCGAGTACAGGACTACGGGATCACAAGAGGATCCACACAAATAGGAAGATGATGAGAGAGAAGAGGAGAGGGTTGACATGGACCCTCTGGAGCTCTGAGAAAGACAAAACAAGACAAAACAAGAAAGAGAAAGCTTTATTTATCATTGTATGTTAAACTGGTAATGGTTCCTTTATACATGAGAACACACATCCGCTTTCTCTTTGTGCGTGTTATTTATTTTTAGATTTTTTTGAGCCCACGGGCAAGATAAAGGCTATATAAAAGCTAAAGCTAAAAGCTAAAGCTATTTGCATCAATACAAGAGAGGTAGTAGGAATTTTAGATATTTTTCTAGCAGGAAGACAAATTTTGGAGAACTATGCCCAGCTCTGACGTTATCATGTACTGATATTAAAACTTTAACTTTAACAGTATGTTACATGAAGAAGGCTGGAAACATAAGTGGAGGAAAGAAAGAGCCTACATCAAAGCCTACCGATGGATTGGAGTGGCTGTTAGAGTTGAAAGTGAATAATTTGGGTTTGTGGTAGGTGAGCAGGGGTCGAGTGCGGGCACACACGCATGATGCATCAGCTTTGAAGAGCCTCCTGGCCCCCAGTCTCCTCCTCTTGGAGCTCCCAGACACAAAAAAGTCATCTCCTTTCTGACCACTGAGGGAACAAGATCAGATAAGGTCAAGAAAATGCCAGAGCTATGATTCATTCATGCTACCCCCCCAAGCCTCCCTCCCAACATGATGCAACAGGAATGTCTCTATTTTCCATTTACTGGATGGAAAGGGTTAGAAGCGAAAACCGGTGAAGTTAAGGGTTTACTTGCGTCAGGGTAAAAGGAGAGAACAATGCTCTTCCACTGAGATTTATAAGAATAAAGAAAATGACTTCAGCATTTATAAGTTGGGCTAAGTCTGAACCTAAATATGTTCGCAGAAAAAGAGCATGAGAGAAATAAAAAATAACAGCTGTTATTTAGAACAAGTGAATTACACAATGTCACACAAGCGTTGACATCAGCACTCATAAATGTTTCACACAGAGCTGATGTCAATTCTTAAACCCTGTAATACTGCAAGTGATGTCTAGTACCATCTCCCATGTAAAGACCACGGTACAATCATTCACTGATTATTATGTCAATGTAGACTGGGACATACTCTGCATGGTTATAAAGCAAATTTAAGAACCTACAACAATATCTCATACATGGTTTTTACATAGGCATGTAAACAGTGTTAATTTAAGTTACACCCAAAACCTTATCTTTACTCAGAGACTGTGACTGAAGCAGATCGGACGTGAAGATAGATGAAGAAAAGAAATCACTGGGGAGCTTACAGGCTTCAAAGAGAGATACAGATTCTTTGGGTTTTTTTTTTCCTTTTACAGTGGATACAGAATACCTTAGTACAGCAATTTGTACAGCCTGTGTGGTACAAATAACCCATTAAGAGATGGAAATTGGTAAAACATTATCAATCCCAATACCATTACTAAATCAGCTTATCAATCTTACTCTTTATTGATTTCCTCATCAATTCCAGATGGAATTTCAATGAGGAAACAAATATGCCTACTCAGATTTTTAGCCTCAAAACAGCTGCTTTACTGTCCCAAATTCCAAAAATAGCACTACCAACAAGTCAGTAAAGTAGCATCTTTGCAGATTTCAGTAGTATATCATGCTGTAACAAATATAAAACCAGAATTACAGTGGACCAAAATGCTGTATAGCTGTATAGCAAAATGCTGTATATGATCTGGCTATAGTCATGGACTCAAACCTGCAGACCTGAACCTTTAGAGACACATCAAGCCAATTACAAAGTCAACCTTCTAACATCTGAAAAACATCTCTAGGATTAAACGACTAAAGTCTCAGCAGGCTCTTGAACAACATATCCATGTGTTTATTTTCAGTCAAATTGATTACTGCAACAGTGTCTTCACAGGCTGTGGTGGACTGGTGATCTGTCCAGGGTGCACCCCTGCATATCACCTGTCATGAGATGGGATAGGCTCCAGCAGACCCTATGTGACCCTATACATGGATTCAGCAGGTATAGAAAATGGATGGATGGATGTCTTCACAGGTCTGCCTAAAAGGTCAATCAGGCAGCTACAGCAGATCCAGAACGCTGCTGCCTGAGTCTTCACTAGAACTAAGAAAGTGGATCACATCACTCCAGTTCTGAGGTCCAGCTCCCTGTATCTCAGAGAATAGGCTTTAAAATACTGCTGTTAGTTTATAAATCACTGAGTAGTTAAGGACCAAAATACATCAGACTTGTTGTTGCTAGACTTCTTAGGCCTTCTGGTTCAGATCTGCTCTGTGTCCTCAGAATGAGAACAAAACATGGAAAAACAGCATTTAGCTTTTATGCTCCACAGGTCTGGAACAATTTTCAGGAAAACTGCAGGAATGCTGAAACCCTCAGTTCCCTTAAATCAAGTTTAAAAACTTGTTTGTTTATGGCTGCCTTTAAGCATTCATAATTTAAACCAGTCAGTATGACAGTGTAATGCCAGCTAAAGTCTAACTTTTCTTTATTATGCTTCTGCACTGTGACTTGTAATTTTTTTTTCTATTTACTTTTTGTTTTCATTATGTAAAGCACCATGAATTGCCTTGTTGCTGAAATGTGCAATGCAAAAAAACTTGCCCTCCCTTGCCTTGTATACAGATAAGCACAGTTCCTAAAAGAAAAAAAAAGAAAGAAAAACAGAACTGACCATAATCAGAATTGGCAGGTCTGACCTTTCAAAAAAGAAACAAAACTAAAACAGGAAACAGAATCTGCCGTCAGTGCATTTCTAGTTGGAAGCTGTGAAAATAATCAATTAAACAATGTCACACACCTTGTGAAGCTTTCCCTTCCATTCGAGGCCTGGGGTTGTTTAGAGAGTGGTGAGAAGCCGAGAGGCGGCATCAGACTGTTTACAATCTGGCTGAGCTGGGCACTCTACAGAAAACACATCATTCACATAATGCATTTCACACACTTACTCTGAAGTACAAAATAAAAACACTTGCTGATGTGCAGCTCACACCATGCTGATTTTAGCGCTAAAAAACCTGCATCTCATTTATCAGATGCAGGTTTCTTAGACTGAACAGTATCAGTACACAAACAGACATCATACAAACATGACATATTCATTCTGGCATCAAACTATACTTCAGCATCTCTTCTTTAACCAAATAAAACACACAAAAAAGGTTTTCTTTGTAAAACACGATCACTTATATCTCCATGGATTCATTACATACATACACACATTTTTTAATATATATATATATATATATATATATATATATATATATATATATGTGTGTGTGTGTGTGTGTGTGTGTGTGTGTGTGTGTGTGTGTGTGTGTATATATATCTGAAAGGGTATCTACATTAAATTCATAATTCCATCAAGGCTGCATGTTACATTTTAAAAAAAGCAACTTCCTCAACAGCTGGAACTATTAATGAGCTTTTTCGCTCTAATATTATTGCAACCAGCTGACATCATACAGCTGCAAGCAATTTATTCACTTCACCCGAAGCCTCTAATTCTGCATAATCACGCAAAGTCTGGCAATAAGAACAGTGTAATTGATTAGTGGAATCCTATCAACCCGACACTAAGCAACCTCCTGCACTCTCCCACATACAGAAGTGAGACACATGTTCTCCTGACATACTGAGCAAAAGGATATGTTATTAATCTTTTGACTAATCCTGGTATTACAGGTGTGCGCACAAGTCCCTCCCTCGTACCTGTCTCTCTATATTGTGCAGGAGGCGTGCGGGGCTGCAGGGTTCGGTGTCTGCATCCAGGGTGGTGCAAGGGAATCCGGTCATTCCCCTCTTCATGGTTTGCTGAATCTCTCTGTTTGTCAGCGGCTGAGAATCTGCAAGTATCACCCCACCCTTAGACACACAGAAACACATAAACACTTTATCTAGTTGTGTAAAAGTTGTCTTCCTGGCAACCACTGAAACTTTCATTTGCTTCAATTCAGACAAATTAGTTTATGTTTTTACATAAAAAAGACGATAAAAGACGTAGGCACCACATCACCAGTTGATGTATTAAGACAACTGGCCTTTACTGAGGTTGATCTGGATGACTTCTATCATACCTTAGTAGAGCGAATGTGTTTGTGGAGTTCTGCCAGATGCTGTATCCTCCCTTCCAGTTCAGCCAGTCGCAACTGCAACCAGCTCCATCTGCTGCCCAGCTCCGCTCTCTCTTCCAGCCACTGCACTTCATGGTAGTTCCTGTTGGCAGGAGATGCAGGGTCATGGGAGACAGAGAGGCATAGTTATATTCTTATAACAGCTTTATAATGTGTCATTTTAATCTTCTGAAAAGCTTCAGATGCTCCTTCAATCTTATCAGGACAAAATTCCGAGTACATTCCTCAAAATAAGGCTATATTCCAGGATACTGAATTAAATCATAAAACCAACACTGGAGCAATATGGATGTTTCTGAGGGAGAGGAAGACAAAGCATATAACTCGCAAGTTAGATGACAGTTTTATATATGTTGTTGACAACAAAAGCCTTCCGGGTAACAAAATACAACACAAGTGATTTATGTGGTGTCCATCTGTATGTTTCCATGACGCCAGCCTGTTCAGTCCAATAGTTGCCATGGCAGTGCTCTTGGACCTTGGCTAGGATGAAATACTCTCATGGAGGGGGAAAGGTTACGTCGGTCAGAAAGCAGCTACACACAGCGCGCTTCACAATACCCTTTGATATTCCCAAGTATTTTTTTTCCTTCGCTGTTGTTGGCCTACTTAGTTAACTACGTCAGTCTAGCTCTGTTTGAAATCTGTTTGTTAGGCCTTAGGTGTCCTCTTTTTTTTGTGACCAGAGCTGACTGGCCTGCAGGTCTTTCCAACTGAATAATGAGGAAATTCCAGGAATATTTGCTAAGCATTACTTGGGATGGAGGAAGAGGAGGGGACAACGGAGAAATGACTGCTGTGCACCTTTGGGTGTGCATGATCTCAAATTGCATATTTATTATGTTGATACATAATATGGCTGTAACAACTCAGTGGCTAACAGCAAGAGGGAATTTTCAAGGGCTCGGGATTATTTGAAGAAACTCAAATAACCCTCTCTCTCTCTCCTTCACTGCTGGTGGTTTTGGTTCCGTCCTTGGTTTAAACTTCTGCATGAGAAGAAACTGATGTAGTAAATGAGCAACTTTTGAAGCTGTGAATGATTGCTAACATTGCAGACACTTACTAATACGTAGTTTAAAAACCAAATCACGCTACTGATTGACAAATGAGTGTTAAAGAACAAGCAATTCCACATTTTCTAAAGTATAGCAGTAGCCTCTCTCTCCTTTCCACCAAGAAGCTATCATCTTTAAGGAGGAACCTGCCATAAAATCTTCCCTGGGGAGGTTTACTGGTGACACACAGAGGGCATTGTTCTATACCGGAGGAGAACAGAGTTGGACAAATAACTAGCTGACACTTCAAAGATGACAAAAAACACATACACATCACCTCCTCAGACAGGAAACAATAATTTTTCACTGCTGCCATGTGACCTAATCAACATAGTCGGTCACATGGCAATTATTCCTTCCTGATGCTTATTGCATTGCTTCAGGAAACAGAGGTAAAACAATTATGTTTCAATAGAGCTATAAATGATACTGCACTCTGAGATACACATTCTTGGCCAATTCTGATTTCAATTTTTTTTAAAACTGACCTTTTTTAATACTGATTTTCTCTAATACCAGTTTTCTTTCTGAAACCTGCAACAAACCACATAGGGCAACTCAATCGACCAGTGGAAGTTAACAGAGGCGGCCGGCTGCGGGATCGTTTAGATTTATTTTTAGCCCCTTAACCTTTGTCAGCTTCATAGCACTGGGCATGCTCAGGAGGGGGGTTGTGCTTTTAAGTGATGGATTAAGTTTGTTTGTTCTCATAAACATCTTGGCTGTCATTTCTACATGCTTTTTTTAACCTTACAAGCTGTACAAATAGCCATCTTTTGATATTTAATCATCACGGGGGAAACCTTCCTTATTGAAGACCTGCTTCCTGGTGACTGAGTCACTATGATACACTGACTGGAAAAAAACAAAAAACCTTGAGCTTCCCAGAATTATCTGTAAAAAGCAATATTTCACATGTAATATTTCAACAAGAAATGTAATAGGTTTTGTTATGGAAGAGATGGGATTTGACAGAGAGAAGTAAAAAGCATGAAATGGTAATAATTCACGATGATGGCGAGATCGTTTTGAGTACCTCTGCTGACTGAAGACACAAAAATTGACACTTCATCAGTTTATTTTCCCTCCCTCTGAAGCTTTGGTACCGCACGCTCAGCTGTTTTGTTCATTTTCCACAAAATGAGCAGCCCACGTACAAACGTGCAGCAATCACATCTCAGTGCAGGCAGGGAGCATTTTAAAAATGTACTGAGAGCTGTCATACTATGAGGATGCATGTGTTAATACCAGGTGTAAACAGCTCCCCAGAGACTGTTTTGCCTGATGAACTGTGTTACTCTGATGGAATCAAGTTTTTGTGTTCGGAAATCTTTTCATTATCTGAATCTCCTAACAATTGCAATACTATTTTTGAATGAAGTCCTTGTTGGTACTTTGTTGGTAACACAGAATAGTCTCTTCTTACTACTGACCAACAATAGGATTTTGAAAATTAAAAAAATTAACATGTCTTTTTGTTTACAAACCAATTCCAAAATGTACTTCTGGAAATCCTTTAAAAAAGACAGCAGTAGAAAAATGAAAACAGCATGTCAGCCAATTTAGTTTTCAGAAAAGATGTGACAGAACAGTTTTAGCCAAAATTCCTCTCTCACTGTGTTTATCATAACCCCTTTTTTATTTTTTGGAAACAAGAAAGGATATTAATTATAATTCCAAGACATTAACCTAAAAGGAATATGTAAATAAAATTCAGATTGATATTTTTGATTGTTTTTTCCATCTAGTTTTTTTTGTGTATATCATTTATAAAATGATCATTTCCCAAACTCACTGCAGTTAAACTCCTTTTTAGAAAGGGCTCCTGCACAGCAGCACCTCAGGCATCCAGAAAAAGCAAACAAACACACACTTATGAGGTGTGTTGCAGTAAAGAGGAGGAGCTGAGGCACGATGACACAGAATGGCTGGCACGCTGCTGCCTCACTGGCAAGCCTGTGTTTATTTCCAACCCTGTGGGCAAACAGGACTGGCTCATCAGTTGAATCTGTTATGACTGTTGCATAGAAAGGGAGAACTATGTGTCAGTGCATGGCAAGAAAAATATAAATAAACAAAAATGCCATAACACCCTCCACAATTGAAAGGACTAAACTTGTACAGCAATGCAAATGTCCCCAAGTGCCAAGTAAAGCATGCACACTGGAGAAACTTTTGGTCTCATAAACTGAGACAACAGACCTTTCAAAACCTATATTGTCATCTAAAAAGAACGAGCAGTTTTTCTTGTGCTTTCTATTTAAGGTGTGCATGTTTCAAAATAAGGCAATAACTTCAGTCACTCCATGTAGCAATACCACTTCTGACCACATGGGGGTGTATAACTTGCCTGTGATTACAAAAGACTACCTCTCAATATTGTGGTAGCTAGTGGGGACAGTCTAGTACGTCATGTAATACCACCATGTCACACTAGAGGCGCACTTTTCACCAGGCCTATGTATAAAATGTCTTGTGATATTCCGCCCTCTTGTGGCCAGATGTAGTATTAAAGCAATTAATTTTTAATCGCTTTAATACTATTAATACGATTAATATTAAAGTAGTGGCTTTCATTATTTTAAACTGGAGATCAGATGGGCATTTCCAGACATTTTTGCATTATCTAGGGTACTCCTACATTAATTTCTACATTTCTAATCTAAGTTTCTAATTACTTCAAAAGAAAAATATCAGGGCTAGATGCTACTTCCTTATAGAGACAAAGTGTTTTCTGATTGTTTGAACATCTGGATGTTTTTAATTATCTTCTGATTTGTCAAATTTCTGTATCTTTTCTGTGAGGGTCGATCAAAGGGTTGAACAACTCTCATTGCTGTTGGATCAGGAACAGAACATGGAGCTCCAAACCAAGCTACGATAAACAAAACGTTAGTTTTTCAACAATAACACGTCCAGGAATCCAGCCACGCCTGCCCGAGTGAGAATCTGATCTGGAGCACTGACACCTCTAACTGGAAAACAATCCAGCTAAAGTCAGAAAATGCTTGTTGCGTCTTCAAAAAATGTTTTCCAATATATTATGAAAACGACTTCCGTTGTTGTACTGAGCACCTCTCCCCACTCTGCTCTATTTATTTTTCATGTGTTATTATTGCTGTCATTTACTGTACTTTTTTTCCCCTGGCCTGATTTTTTGTTGAAGGGTTTGTCAGTCTCTCAGTCCTTTTTTTTTTTTTAAACCCCCAAGCGGTTGAGGCAGATGGTCACCATCTCCAAGTCTAGTTTTGCTGCAGTTCTCTTTGTTAAAAATGCAATCTTCTGTTGTACTGTTGCCCACTGTCTTCTGCATGCTCAGTACAGCGGGCTTTGTTGGTTAGTTTTAATGAGGTAGCATTACATGAGTATATGAGCAATTACATGAGAATTGATATCAGTATAGTTACAAGTCTCATGCCTCAGAAGTTTGGTTTTCTAATTAGTCTGGATACTAGCAGGAACATATGAAGCTCTAATAACTGTGTACTCACACAAATGAAATCTTCCCATGAGAGCTGTTTTCCTCTGGCTCCTCATCTGAGCTGCTGCTGCTCCCCGTGACCTCCGAGTCCAGAGCTTCCTGCAGGCCTCTCAGCACCACTTGGCAGGAATGGCTGAACTCTTTGAGCTCTTTGAAGGATGGTGAGGCAGTGGACAACTCTTGCCATGAAAAATGAGGATAACCACATGCCTCTGGAGGTGCTGAACCAAGATGTCCAGGGTCCAGGTTGTCAGGAGACGCATCTCTCAATTGCCAGTATTTATTTAGCCCATCCAGCTGCTGGCTGCAGTGTAGCAAAGAATGTTCTCCCAGCAGGGCTTGCAATCTCCTTTGCAGCCCCTGAGCCCGGGCTTGTAGCAGCTTCTTCCTAGAGAGCTGTTCCTTCACAGCTTCCTCTAGAACAGATGCTGAAGCCAGTTTCTCTGGGATTACCCTACGAATGCCAGGCTGCACTCCAGCTGGAGGAGGAGGACAGACCATCCCAGCTGCTTTCTCATGCAACATTGTAGGCTGAGTTACAAACACGGGAATCTGACCTCGAGAATTTATGTCCACATAAGGGTAAGAGGGAATAACACTGGTAAGAGGAAAAGAGGAGCAATGCCCATCACCACCACCTGGCACGCATTCAGGAGCAGCACTCCATCCATGCTGGAGACAAGCCTCTGGGCTATTCTGCTCTGAAACAGGCATTAAAAACATGTCGGATACACCTGGGAAGACAGCAGCCTCCTGATGAGAATTCCCCTGGCATTTAGTGAAAGAGAGGAAACTGACAAGGGAGTCTGGACTGGGCAGGGGCGTCATCTCGCTCTGGCTGGAAGATGTCTGCCCGCTGCATGTGGAGAGCCCTGGGTCCGCGGGGTCATCCGGGGGGCTGGAGGGGAGGCAGAGGTCCAGGGAGTGAAATGAGCAAACGTTCAGCCACATTTTGTGGAGGTCGCTATGATCTGGGGATCTCATGTGAGGCTGCAGCTCATCAGTGCACGGGGCTTTGTCATCCGAGTCCACCCTGACAGAGGCAGGGAGAGAGGACAAGTGGATGCCATGGTCGTTTTGCAGGATTTTGGTCAGGGCCGGGGCCATCGTCCCCGTCTGTGAGCCGTCAAAACCAGACGAGAAACTTCACGGGCTGCACCTTCAAAACACCTGCCAATGACAAAATTAAAAAAAAAAAAAAAAAATTAAAGAAAAAAAAAAAACACTTGGTGGTCACTTTGCATGGCGAAGAAGAACGTTACATAAAGTGTGGGGGGCGGGGTCGGGGCAGATGTAACAGTAAATCAGATATCGGAGGAAAAAAACTGCCCTCAACGACAACTCTTGTACGTTGGCTAACGGCTCTTTTTGGAAGCCTCGATTTAGTCAACTAACACGCAAGTTTTGTTATTTTCTCCTTCGCATTATTTTATAATTAACAAACGTATTTTGAGAGCTAGTTATCCCCTTTTCGTTTCGCCAACTCCCGTTCTCGTATTTTTCACTTTTCATGGAAAAACAAAAAACAGTGCTTCTGCTGTGAAAACATGACAGACGTTAGAGCCGCGTACAAGTAACTTTCCAGTAAATTAAACATAAATATATATATACTTATACATACTTCTTTATGTAACTTCTATTACGTAGGGCTAGTTAAGCTAGTAAAACAACAAAAACATCCCCTAAAGTCTTTGGTTCCTCACCTGAGCTGGAGGTAAACCGTTGACTGATCATCGCTTATTCCACTAATATGAACGGCTGATTTTGTCTGATCGTCAAATTTGTCTAACAGTTCAACCTCGTTGGCTTGTGATGTTGTTGAACTGATTTTCCAGCGCTAACATTTATCCAGAGATATCGACAAATCCTCAGACTTTCGAGGACATAGTTCACGTACTCCTCTCCTTCTGCTCCTCTCCTCAACTGCCGAAGACAGAACTGAGGAGTCTGAAGGGGTTGGGCCAGACTTCTGATGCCTTCATGGTCTCTTCTGAAGCTCGGACCCGTCACAACTCATGGTAAAAAGTTCCGCTGCTGCGTGTGCAATTTTGTCATAAATTAAACTGTCTCAAAAAATATACAGTATTCTTCAGTAAATAGTAGTTATAACATCTGAAAGCTATTTGTGAGTTCGACATTTTGCATAGTACCAAAGTAAAGGATATATACCGCAGAATTTGCTCACCAAGTAGCCCACTGAAAAAACAATCTCGGAAATCATATTTATATTTAGTCATGTTTTAAACTAAGCTTCAATTAAGTGCTTAATTTTAAATCTCTAATTTAATCAGTTCATTTATTTCATTGCAATACAATTAAAGGATATTAAAGTTTCATAATTCCCACTATTTGATACCTAATTTTAAAAAAAGTACCAGTATATCATATAAACTAGCTTTCAGATTCATGTTAATGATAAAATTTAACTAAACAAACCTGTCTGCACATCTGTACAGATTACACAGACAAATAAAGTGCACACACTTCTGTGAAACAATAAGCAGTAAAATAAAACTGTTCCAAATAATTTTCTGGTCAGCACAGCACATTGTACTGTAAGATGTAAAAAAAAAATATTTTGTTAGTTGAACCACGTCTCCCGGATCTTTGCTATACTTTTTTTTCTGACAGAACTTGAAGGCAACATCTCAGATTATTTATTCCTGTTTTAAAAGGGAAAAATCACTGACTTAAGTGCTGAGATCATTTTTTACGTTTTGCACGACTTTGGATTCCTTTCTCCATTTGCAGCACTGGACTAAGCTCACCTTCACGTGACCACTCTTAATCAGCAACTGAGACAGAATTGAAAATGTTTTCAAAGGTTTCTTTTGTTTGAAACACACTGTGCTCTTTGAGTTATCTTTTAGCCACTTCTGAAAAGGACAAATAATACAAGTTGTACCTGTGGCTTACTCAGAATACATTTGCAACATTTCATCAACAATAAAGAGACAACAGTCACATTTTTTTTAAACATGTATTTATTTAAATAAGCACGTCTGACTAAAACGCCAGAATCAACACGCCATTATAAACAAAAAGAAAGACAATACTCATAAAAAATTATAATCCGTGAACAGAGACGACTAATTATGATACATCCTGACATTCAAACATTTATGATCCTTCAGGTTTACACATAATTATTCCTCTCACACACACACACTTAATCTCACAAACACTCATACACATGCAGACACACACTCAAAGCCACAGGTTTATCCTTCAGTGTGTAGGGATGAGAAATCCATCATCCTGCGTGTGAACAGCTCGGACATACATAGAATAATAAATAACAGCCGGTGTCAGATCACAAAGTCTTCCTCCGTCTCGTTCAGCATGAAATCAGAATTTGTGCATTCTTCGGTGAGCTGTTTTTCATCGCGTTCGATCAAAACCTCAATCTAAGAAGATTATTTCAAATCACAGCAGTGGCACACACATATTTATATATTTCTGCACATCAGCAGCCACAGTTTCAGTATTTTTTGCACGTTCCGGTCTATCGGCTTCACATCGCACATTACCATTTGTGTATTGTGTTTTTTTTCTCCTCTTTCCACATTCCTGCTGGGCACAATGGGAACACCATACATTAATTTATTTAGAATTTAGCATTAATGACTTGCCGCACTACCTGTTTTGACGGGGATGGATGTCTTGCGGTTACGCTGAAGCTGAGAATCAGCTGCTACATTAAAGGCAGGAAAAACCCTTCAATCAGTCCAGCAGCAACGTGAGGTACACATGAGTTGAAGTAAATGAATCAAGCCGTGCTAAAACACTTAAACGGTCACAAGGAGGCACATTTTACCAGCAAAAATGTGTTCTTAAATAATATGCAGACACACGTGCATACATACACATCTACAGAGTTAGTGTGCAACCCTGAATCCAGATGGTCAGAAGGAGTTGTGAAAAACGAGCATTGTTGTCGTGTCAGAAAACCATCGCAATTGTCAGGATGACAGAAAGAGTGTGTGTGTGTGTGTGTTTCCGAAGCGAGGATGTTAAAAGTAGTCTCTTCTCCGTGAGTCGTCGCTGATGAAAGACGGGTTCCACTGGGCCGGGTAGATGCAAGAGTGGCGAGACCCCGGCAGACCTGGGAACGGATACAAGCCGTTTCTCTCCAGGTCCGAGTTACGCAGAGCGGGCTGAGGAAAAAGGCGCAGAAAGAGAGAAGGTGTAAGTGTCCGACACCTGCCACTGAAAGTTTCCTTTTGTCTGACAAACTGAGCTGTCTGATGGAGGACTGCTCTGTTTGGACCAGTCCTCCATCAAAACTGTTTCAGTTCAGTTTTTCTGGGATGTCTTTGTTTAACTCTGATTTTCATCAAGGATCCATTTGGACTGACGCTGGTACTCTAACTCAGCTGTTCCGAACGTTCCTCCTTATGAAACATCTGGTTGTTTACTGACATTTGTCCTTTAAATATTGTCTTGTTTCATCACCTAATGTTTCTTAAGTTTCTGGTCATAGACTCTGACAATTTGCTGTAAAATGTGGTGATGAATGTTTAAATAACTAGAAGGGCCCCAGTTTGCCAAACGGCCCCGAACCATGGTACTCCCTCCACCATGCCTCACTGCAAGGATAAAGTCTTGGAGTTGATCTGGAATGTTTTTTTTTTTGTTTGTTTTGTTTTATTTGTTTTTGTTTTTAGAGAGAGCATTGTGCATTTTTAAACTTAACCCCTTGGTGCCTGTTTGATCCACCTTCAGTAACCTCTGCACCAACCCCCAGAATCAGAACAATAGAAAAAAAAAAAAGTACAATTTAAAAAAAATCTAAAAAATAAATCCAATGAATAGAAAAATAAATTAAATTACCTGATGTGGTCATAGACATACAAAAAATATTGATTAGAAAACTGTTAAAGACAGAATTGGAAGACTTTTACATTTTGATATATAATAAACACTTTAAAAAGAAAAAGCATATAATTTTCTGTGTATTATTTCAGACATTAGGCATCAAGAAGTCAAAGTTTTTTTCTTTTCCGTCAAAAATAATAAATAATAATAAATTCAGTTATTGGTAAACAAATTTTGTGGAGTTAACGCACCAGGTGGTCCCTCACTTTCCCCTCTTGATGCTTTCATAAGCAACTAAGCATTTATTTTCAGAGTTTTTCTTATAGGTAATAATCAATCTTGGTTAAATATGATTGGAAATTTATTTGGTACTCTCACTAATTCCTCCACCAATTGGAAACCCATCCTTTCTAGTAATGCAAATGGAAGATTGTCAAAGTCATGAGGGATGCTTTTGCAAGGTTCAATAACACAACCACACCTCTAATCTCATCTTCTTAGACAGAGAGTCACACACTCGTTCAAGCCTCAACTATGAATCATTCAGTTTATTTTATAGAGCCTTGGGAATAACTACTGCTAGTGCATTGAATTTCCTTTTTTTCCAGCAGATAAAGATTATTTAAAATACTCACAGAGTAGTAAATATCAGTCATCTGCAGCAAGTTCTTTGTGCTGCCGTTCTCTTGCATCTCTATGGTCTCCCTCCCCCACTCCATGGATATCCGGTTATTTTTAGGGAAGTCTGAGTACGGGGACATCTGCATGTCTCCGCTCTTGAAGATTATTTTATTGATGTCATTTTTGTCTCTCCTGGAGGATCAAATATTATAGAAGTTATACAAATACCACAGAATATGTCTATTTGTGTGATTTAGGCGAACTCATCCAGATACTGATAGTTGTGTTTTAAAATCTTTTTTAAAATAATTTCAAATAATAACTACCTAATGTAAAGATTTAAAAATATTTTTTAATAAGTTAACAAACAAAAAAATCTTTCTGTGGTTGCAATAAAAGCTGTCTTACTTGCAGCAGGTGACAATGAGAGCGATGATGAGGATGAGGAGCAGAGCGCCCCCTGCTGGTGACACCACGACAGCAATCAGCTTGTAAACTGTAATCAACAAAAAAAGAGTAATTCAAAGAACAACTCTTGATAAAAAAAAATAAATAAAATTACAGTCACCTCTCCTAAAAAATTTTAACACTCAGCTGTGTTATTGTGTCAAATCTCAGAGAAGAAACGGAACCATTTCAACACCTGAGTATTCTTGTTTTAACATAATTAAATTGCTGTAAATAAAAGGATTGTTTTCTTTTCAGATCAAAGACAGAAAAAAAAATCAGAAATCCCTTTGTAATATGCATTTGTAAAACAAATACATTCATAGAACAAAAAAATTCAAAAAAATGGTAAAAGCATAACAAAAGAAATAGAAGAAATAACCCTAACCCAGAAATGCCAGAAACGGGATAAAATGTTTGATACCGAACTGTAAGACATTGACTAAAGCAAATATAATTTATATACAGAGATCCAGATATAAACTATTATTAAGGTGTAAATAGACAAAAAAAAAAAAAAAACTTTAGTAGGCTAAAAAGAAGCAGTCCTGAACTTTGACTTATTGGATGAAAACAGTTTTGAGAAATGACTCATAAATCTGGAAGTGGACAAAGAGATGAGGCTGGAGCTTTAGTTTGGTTCAAGTCCACTCAAACATTAAAAAATGAACAAAGAATGATACAGAGTTGAACATCAGAAAAAATACTGGTAAATGCACTGCATTACCGGAAAATATTGGACACGTTTCTCATTCAACCAATCAAATGTGAGTTTGGTGACGGTGAATTCATTTGTTATGCCGATCAAAAACTGCATTATAAAAGCTGTAATAAGACTTATCAAGTCAAGCACACAGCCAGTAAACAGTCCTGATTTCTATTTGATCGAGAATGTAATGTGAAAACTAAAGTTAGAAGCTAGTTTAAGAAGAATATAGTCTTTTTTTTAGTGAAATAGAAGACACAAGCAAATTAAGCTGTTATTGTAGCAATAGGATTTATTTTACACCTTTTTCTTAATTTAAGGGGATGAAAACACTTTAATTTAAACAATTTTAGGGTTTATTTTAGGTTTGTCACAATAACAAGTTGTTCAGCTGTTAAATAAAATACTTGATTTTTCTTTGAACAAAAGGAAAAGGCTGAATCCGTCAAGAGCAGCGATCTCCTTTTAAGATGAATAAAAATGAGTGAATTTGAAAAACATAGATTAACTTACAGTTTCCACAATTGAATCCTCCGAATCCAAACATGCACCTGAAAGACAGAAAAGTAAGCTACAGTGGACTTCAGAGCTATGATTTAAGCAGGATAAGAACGAGACGATCCAACTCACGGGACACAGGTGCCATTTTCCAGCTTGTAGCCGTCTCCGCACTCTGGAAAAAACAAAAACGTTTTGTACTGAAGCTTGAAATGACACTGTTTATATGTATAGTTCAAAGCCAGCAATGGTGTGATTGAGGTTATTACTCTTAATTTTTGCACATTTAGTAAAGCAAGTGAACCCTTGGAATTAACCGTTTTTTCTTTCTACTTTAATCTGCCATAAAATGTGATCTGATTTTCATTTCTGTCACAAGTATACACAGGCTGTGCTCTAAGCTGATTTAAAAAAAAAAAAAAAAATCATAATTTTCTCATAGGACACCCTTACACTGGAGACAAAAACACTGAAGAGGGAATTTTTGACCACTCCGCTTCACAGAACAAGTTCACCTCAGACACATTTATGATCGGGCCACTGCAGAGGCTGAATTTTCTTTTTCTTAAGCTGTACTGACAAACACTCTGACGTTATCCCATGGGATACTATAGTAAAACTGGAAAACAATTCTCCTTTCACTGATCTCAAGTCCAAATCATGAAGCTCCCGTCACCATACATCCCTGCTTAGATTATATTCGGAAGCAGGAAAAGTAAAATGTCATTTTTTTTGTGCCACAAATACTGCTGAGTATTCTTCCTGGAATTTTTTTTCTTTTTTTAAATTAGTACACAAAGCTTTTTCCTAGAAACACTGCAGTCCACTTCTAGGAAGAGCAGCAGCAGTACTAAGCAGTCTATTTATAGTAAATTAGTCTAACTGATGGGTTGATGAATGCCTAAACACTTTGAGATGAAACTGAGTCTCTTTCCAATTTCATACAGATTAACTAAACTTGATCGTATGTCTTCAGACTTTTTTTGGATGAAGAATGGTTCACACCAAAAATGGCTTTTTATGATCAGCAAATTGAAATATATGCATTTTTTATCAGTGATAGTATCTCTAAACCACATCTCAAACTATTATCACTAACTGAACCCTGAAGTGTGTAAACTACTGACTCCAACAGCTCTTGTTGAAGTATCAAGTATATGAGCTCACTCACTTTATCCCCTGGATGTCATCATTGAAGATACAGTAATTATAATTGTGTTATTTGGTTAAGAGCATTATGTGTGACTAACATTGTTGCATACATAAGATTAGATTACATTTCAAAGTAAATTTAAGGAGAAAACCAGTTAATTCTAAGGGGTTTGCACACTTTTTCTGGATGTTTTTTTTTTCCCTTAGGAAGCTTACCTAAGCACGACAAGTCCTCAGGGTTGTGTTTGTAATAACCCTGGAGACATTGGCAGTAGGCGGTCCCACTGCCGTCCGTGCACGTGGAGCGCTCCGTATCACAGCGAGTCCTCTGCGCCACGCATAAGCTCTCCACTAAAACACAGTCCACACAAAGTAAAGTTTATAATACGTATTTTATCATTTAATTTTCAAAATTATGCTATAAAATATATCAAGCTTCACAATGTTCTTAAGTTTTTGTACAATAACTAATTAATTTCTCCTTTTTTCCGGCTCAGTTTAGTTTTTGGCTTAACTGCGCCCCCTGGTGGCCGATCATTTATGCACGACTAACTTCTTTTTACAACTGGTCCAGATGGAAGCTGTAAACTCTCTTAAGCCTGTTCAAACACCCACAGTTTATCTAAATGATGTTTATTACGATTTATTGCTGTTACACTCACTGTGGTACGAGAGCTGGTACTGCAGGACCATTCGGCAGTGGGTCAGTGAGGAGCTGCAGTTGCTGAGCGACATCTGGATGCTGTTGAAGACCTCGGCGGTCGTCACATCCGTGGAGAGGGAAAACATGTTGACAGCCAAGATACGAGCCTCATCCCTGTCCCTGAAAGGAGGAGGTCTTACACTGTGAGTCTGTGTAACTTTGCGAAATGAGCATGGTTGCAACCATTTCTACTTTTGGTGCTCTAATCTACAGAAAATGTACTGAAATTGGAGTTTTTAGCGACTCCACAGACTTACTTTTTTCTCACAGTGGAACGACTGTAGCCTCGAAGGACCGACAACGACACGTTGAGCTGCAGACAATAACGTACGACTTTGACACAAAACACATAAAACTGGTTGGGCTCTTAAAGGTAAAGAGGATGCTGCCTCTCACCAGCTGGATGATCTCTCGCTGGATCTCATGCATGGCGGTGCTCTTGATTGAAGGGCCATGTCTGTTAAAGCTGAATGTTCCCAGAAATGTTTTTGCTGTAAAGGGTGAAAAAAAAGAAGCTTAGAGTAACATATTAGAAAAAATCTGGGTAGGACAAATGAAGGTAATAATTTGGAAACTACGTATTACTTCTTGTGCATGTGCGTCCATCTTCAAGGTCAAAGCCGAGCGGACATTCGCAGCTGAAAGAGCCTCGAATATTAACGCATGTGGACCCGGCGGGGCAGGGGTCTTGCTCGCATTCGTCCACATCTGAAAAAACAGTGCCTGTTGACTTTACAGCATCAAATATAAGATGAACTTAACTAAAATCTATAAATCCATATGCAATCCTGCATTTGGAACACTGAAAACGTGCAGCTGAACCAGGAAAACTTTCGGGAAAAGCGGCTCACCCTGATTGCAGGTCGGTCCTGTCCAGGACTGCGGGCAGACGCAGGTGTACTCGGGTCCTTTATAGCTAACACACGTCCCTCCGTTCATGCAAGGGTTTGACACGCACGGGTTCCCTGAAGTTCACAGAGAAGAAAAAGTCTTTTACCTTCAGGTGACTTCGGTCTCCAGGTGTGAACCTTTTGTGGAGAAAATTCTTACACATGGCCTAGTTTTAGTATTTTTCTGCAGAGAAAGCAGGTTTGAGGGTGTGTTATTAGAGCTGTTCATGCTCTTGTTTATCTAGCTGTCAGCAAGATTAAACAAACAACTGGGATTTTTCAGGCAACTCTATTTAAAACAGTGATGCAGGGAAACAACCTTGGCAGAGGACTGGTAACGTCAGATGGCCTCGCAACTCTCGGCAGGTGTGCTTTGTCTTCATTTCAGATTAAACTCAAACCTAAACTAAAACATAATTCAAGAACATATCTGCAGTATTCTGAAAGAAATTTGTTTTTCCTTTACAGTCCTAACTTTTTTTTAATTGTAAATATGTGAGGATTGTTTATTGACTTGTGCAGAATTGTTTGCGTCATTCAACCCATGGAGCAATACCGATTTTGACCACACAGGGGCATAAAGCTCTGCTGTGCTGACAAAGGAGTCACTGTCAAGGTTGTGCTGATGATAGGCCAGCATGTCTTTTAATACTACTTTGTTGTGCCTTGTGATTTCTGCAGACTGAACGATTTTTGCAGTCTTACAAGATCATTACATCAAACACTACACGACTTGTATCTGCTTAATTTTGGGTAAGACGTCAAGTACGGCAAACGCAGACTGTGTGACGATGCCCTCTTACGTCATAGTCGGGATGTAGTTTGCATCATCCATATGTGGAGTATTAAATAAATAAAAAGGGAAAATTAACCGCATCGTAGTTGCTTCTAAAGGCCCCAAAAATGACTTAAAATACTTGGCGGAGAATAATCTGTTCCTGGTCATGATCCAGGAGAAGAGACCAGCTTTGGATGTAAGTTTTGCAAAGACAGCATGTGCTACAGCATGATGTCTCAGGCTGCAGATACACTTATTATGAGACAACTACCAGCGTCTTTATAGCATTGACTTTTGCTACCAAAACTCCCCCAATTCCAATTCTTTCTCAGAGTCTTAAAGCTTAGTTCATTTGATGTTTATATTTTTTTGAGTAACTCCGCTGGGTTGCAATCAATATGTCATTTTTAGTCACATTTTAATTGGTAGATGGAATTGTAGCATATCATGCCCTACGAAATAGACGAAGTAGCATATCATGCCCTACGAAATACGTGCGGTGACGACTGTTGTCTTAAATTTGAGTCAACTACTCACTTGGAGTCATTTCGGTGAGTTGAACACTAGGGGGCAGCGTTGTTATCACCCGCTCTGTATATCTTCTTTCTGGCTGTTCCTTGGTGGTGTGCAGAGTTTCGATGCTCCCACTTGGAGTGCTGTGTGTGTAGGTGGTTGTGATAAACTGAGTTGGAGTTGTTGTGATTCTTTGGGTTCCTGCACTTGTTTCTGTCTGCAGGGGGCTGGCTTTTGTGGGTTTAGCTCTTCCTGTGGAGGGTATCTGGGTTTTGTCTGGGGGCGTCTGGTGCACTGCAGGCGTATGCAAGGCCTGGGTGGAGACTGTGGTGGATGGTGCAGTGACTGGGACAGTGGCCTCTGTGGGGACCCCTGTAGTGTAGCTACTAGTGGTGCTGCTGATCTTTGGGGATGAGGTTGAAGGTAGAGGAGGGCTGGTGGAGGCTACGGTGGTGGTCGTGAAGGCTGTTGCTCTGGAAGTGTCTCCCTCTGTTAATGGTGAGCTGCTGAAGTGAAATAAAGTCAAAAGGTCATTTGACGTGAACATATGGGCTAATCACACCTCAACAATTGTCATGAACAGGCAAAGAAATGTCTGATTTTTTTTTTTACCTTTCTGTAAGCGTGGCTGGTGTGGTGGTGAGGAAGGCCATGGTAACCACCACTGGCATGTCTGTCATAGGCTCATTTATTTCCGCTGTGCTGCTGCTGACTGTAGGGGGTGCTGTAGTCAGTCCCTTGCCCATGCCATTCCCACTCGTCTGGGATGGAAGCCCCTTGTCTCCCTCCTGATTGTGAGTTTGAGAGCTGTGGGCTCCCGTGGAAGACTCTGTGGATGTTCCGGCACTCGAGCCAGATTCCTGGTCCGTCCCAGAAACACTTATAACACCTCCTACAGGTGACGTGAATGGAGGAGTGGAGGAAACAGACACTCCTGACTGGTCAGTGCTGGACTCTGACACTCTGAGAAGTGGCGTAGAATCAGATGTCTGCTGTGATCTTGAAGTGTGTTGATGGTGGATGGTGTTAAGATCTCCAGCTAAACTCTGGGTCCCACTGGTGCTTGCTGGGCTTCCAGTCTCTGAGGAGGCTCCAGTCGCGTGCTGCTCTGTTGCTTTGCCGCCATTAGTCCTTGTGGACGGCCCACTTTGAGTATAATCTTCAGTCTCTGCAGGTCTGGGAGGCATTTCCCTGGTGGAAAGAGGATGATGGGAATTGGGGGAACTGGAGTCTTCTGTAAAAACAGATGAGGTGGTGTTGCTGGAGGAGGAGGTAACAGACAGCAGGGTCCTCTCCCCGGCACGGCCAATGGTGGTGGTGTACGCTCTGTCGGTGAGGACTGCTGTGTTCGACCCCAGTGAGGTGGAAACCTCCGACAGGTGGGTGGATGCAGAGCTGTCCTGAGTTCCCTCCTCCACAGTCTGGCTGGACCTGGCCTCCCGGGACACAGCATGGGTGATGGCTGGCATCTGGTTTGTGTTAGTAAAATCTGTCCAGCCACTGCTACTACTAATGCCACTACTACTACTACTAGTACTGCTACTGCCACTACTAGTATTGCCACTGCCACCACTACTACTACTACTGCTACTAATAGCACTGCTACTGCCACTAATACTACTACTGCTGCTACTGCCACTACTAGTACTGCCACTGCCACTACTACTACTACTGCTGCTACTGCCACTACTAGTGCTGCTACTGCCACTACTAGTACTGCCACTACTAGTACTGCCACTGCTACTACTAGTACTGCCACTGCCACTACTACTACTACTGCTGCTACTGCCACTACTAGTGCTGTTACTGCCACTAATACTACTACTACTGCCACTACTAGTACTGCTACTGCCACTACTACTACTGCTACTGCTACTGCCACTACTAGTGCTGCTACTGCCACTACTACTACTGCTACTGCCACTACTACTACTACTACTACTACTGCTGTCAGCCTCAGTGGTGGCTATGAGGGTAGAGGTTTGCAGCTCAGTTGACAGATATGTGTCCTCTGGTGGCCTGCTGCTTGTTTCTGTGAAGGTATTCGTCTGCTCTGTGTCTGCTGAAAAGAAAAAACAAATATATTTAAGTAATTTTGACCTCAGAAAAGCCTGTTCTATCTTAGTTTGACAATCTGTGATGAAACAATATATTTATATTGTGTCAATTCTGTCACAACAAATAATGTTTTGAATTGAAACATTTCTAAAAGTTGTGAGAATTTCAATAAGTCAAATAAAGTAGTAGTGAATAAGTAAGAATTTCTTCTGGTTTCTTCGTGTAAATCACCAATATACAGTATTATACGTAATGCCCATTCTGAGCTGTGCCCAGCAGAGGGCGCTCACTTGCACGTAACCTGCACAGGCTGCAGAGAGTGACAAGATGCTGTCCAGAGTGTTGTTGGTCTGTTGGCTGCAAGGGCAGTGAATTTGGGTGGAGAACAACTGGCAGCCAGCTTGTCTACGCTAACAATGGCTTGAAGTCCTAAATATGGAAGTGACTGTCTCTGCTGGGAATCAGCCATTTCCTTCCTAAAGCTGAGTGAGCACAGAAAACTGCCACCATGGACCTGGGTGTGTGTTCATGTTCCCTTTTAATCTGGTTCAATATTGCCAGGTCACAAAATTCCCTAAAAACCACGAAAAAAGAAAAAAAAAACTATACTGAGAAGATATGTTGCTGTAGGTTCATTTCTTACTAATACTACAGTTGTGCAAAAGCCCAAACCCCCTTTTATTCCTACATTTTTTGTAGTAGATATAAACTTAAAAAAAAAAAATCTGAATGCAGTGGCTCTTCAACAACACATAACTTGTTTCACTTTGCCATTATTTTAAAAAGGAAGCCAAAAAAGAAAAACAAACAAACAAACAAACAAACAAAAAAACTGATGTGAGCAATACTAAGTACCCCCTAACTGCTTCCAAAGATTTAAGATGCAGAATTGCAGCTAGGTGCTGCCAACCTCCATGTAAAAGCAAATATTTTGATAGTTTGCTGGCATAGAACAGAAGAGAAGACAGGTGTGTGTGTGTTAAAAAGAAATGCCAACAGGGAAAGACATCAGCAATGGTCTTAGATAAGCAATTATTGATGCATGTCAGTGCTGATGAGATGTAAATCAATTTCTAAACAATTAGCTATTCAATGTTTTGCAGTGAGAAACATTATTCAACAGTGGAAAGTATTAAAGATAAAGATATCCATTCATCCATCCATCTATTCATTTTTTTATGCCCGTTTTATCCAGTGGGTCTGCTGGAATCTATCCCAGCTGTATTTAAGAGAGTTGACAGGAAATTTACCTCAAAGGTAAGACTGTGCAAAACTGTTCTTGGGTATTCACTTTGCAGAACTAAATCTCGTATCCTTGGGCCATCACTAAGTGTGTTAATTATAGAAGTCCATGATAGCACAATCAAAAAGTGGACTTTTTTTCTTGTTGGACATTGTCAGGTCTCAATGTGCACTGGTTTCTTTGTGGACACCCTCACACCCCAGTTACGCTTTTTTTGCATTAACAACTCCCACAGTGCTCATTTCGGCCCAGTAACGGCTCTGTTATTACCTCCCTAGGTGTACCAGGGTCATAACAACAGCATAACAAAATGTTACACATTTCCATCTTCATGCCATTTAAACAGCACAGAGCAGAATAAAGGCTGGCAGTATGGATGAGACTTTTGAGGCAACCATGTCCCCATCTGACATTTAAGTATTTAGAGGAAAAAGTGAAGCCATCTGTCTGTCAGCTACAGGCTGGTTCACACTGGGTCACTCAACAAGACAATCTGAAGCACAAATGCAAACCTACAACAGAACGACTGCAAAAAAAAAAAAAGAAAGAAAGAAATCAAGGTTTTTTGAAGGGCCTGATCAAAGTCCAGACCTTAGTTCACCGTAAGAGAGCTGTAGACTCAATAATACTTCAAATAAATGTTAAGCTAAAGCAATGTTGTAAAGAACAATGGTCAAAAATTCTTCCACAGTTATCTGAGGGCCCGATAAAGTCTGATAAAGTGGTACAGGTTAGAAATACAACAAACCGTTGAAGCTGAAGGTGAATCTGCAAGCTGTTGAATTATGGATGTACTTAGTATTACCCACATTCTTTTCAGCATAATTTTTCAAATCAGATAAAACTCATCTGACATTTCTTTTTAATTAAAATGACATTACATTCACTATGTTTATTTTTTCACTTTCCTTGTCAGCAAAAAAGCTGTAAGCCTAATATTTAAATGTGTCACACATGTAATCATATTGTTTTTTTATCTCAAGACAAAACTGATATGATTTAATATTACCATGATTATCCAGCAGACAATTATAAGTCATTAACACTTATTTTAGCTCTGTTTTGTTTTCCACAGTGGCTCCATACACATTCTAGCATCTAAATGTTGACCTGAACTCACAAGTTGGCCACTACGTTTGTCTGTCAATGCTGTGCTGCTGGTCTGATTTTATTTATAAAGGCATTATATACTTTTAATGGTACAAGCCGACCAGAAATACACAAATAGAAAACAGTTGGGCTTGAGACTTGTGTGCGAGGTCCTCCTCTGCTGCAGAGCTGTCTGAGAGCCTCTCATCTGGCTGCTCTCCAGGACTGGAACAACAACTCAGAGGATGGGCATCAGTGCCATCAACAGCCACCGTCCAAAACTAATAGAAAAGAGGGTTCAGCTGCAGAACAGCCCGTCCACTGGGAGTCTAAGGGGACAAATGAGCCACCAGACTATTTTTCTTTTGCACTTCCTCTGCATGTGCCTCTCTCATTATTTTGTTTTGTCTTTCTGGATCCAGTCTGAGCAATAAAACTCAAGTCTGGAACGTGCTGCTGGCAGCGAGTGATGGACACTCCCAGATCCTCGGCTGTTTATCTCTCAACTGTTACCGCAGTTGTCCGTGTTATCTCCCTCACGCTTAACTCGACTCGCTGCGATTCATTCAGCAAGCGTGTGATCTTTCATCACTGTTGCAAACATGCCTTTCCACATCTTCATTGTGGAAACCAAAGATGGCCTTTGTTTTCCTGCGATCATAAACTGATGACATTCACAATTCATGTTCTGGGTTCTTCACCAGAAGACTACGAGCTAAAATATGGAAATGAATCATTTTAGCCTCATCTTCCCTGTGAAGGTGTCCGGGACCGATTTCAACATACATGAGAGCGTAAATCAGAAAGGGTGTTGGTTTGTAAATGACTAAACTCCAGCCACATCCACACTTGGAAAATAAAATAGTAATTATCAGTGCACCACAAGAAGAATAAATCATCCCCTTGACTGCTTAAAAACACATAAGAGCTTAAGTTTCAATACTTTTTAAGAAGAATCTAATATTAAAAAAAAAAAAAAGTATTTCTAAAACTATGAAAACATAATCAACAAAGGACAAGTAAATACTTGAACATTTGTCTCATTGCCATGGAGAAAATGTTTTGTTTTTTTTTTAATTTCCCTAATAAAAGTACTCCTTTCACATTTTAATTGTTAGTATCTGATAGATAGACTATCAAGTTCAGTCACATGGTAACAATCAGCACAGGTAAAATAATGGGGATACCAATTTTTTTTTGTGATTTTGATTTTATAAAACACAGTGGTATTAATTTGCACTCTGCATCTTACTCTAGAGCAGTTTTAAGAGTGTCTGAATTCCTCCCAAACTTCCCAACTAAAGCTCTCCTCACTGGTTTGTTTGAGGTCACCTGAGTCTGAAAACAAGTCGTTCAGTAAATCATTACATTTGCAGGGTATTGTGACATCACAGTCACGTCACCTCACAATTTATCCGGTCTCTTCATCTTTATCTCCATCTAACTTCACATCATGTCATAATTGCTGCACTTTTGAAGTGGTTGACACAAAGTTGTAACACTAATAATACAAAGAGGGACAGTCTGTGGGTCAAGTGGATGTGGGTCAACTGACTCCACCCACCAGGTGCTGTGAACAGAGGTGCGAAAACACGGCTGAGGAGGCTGCTTTTGTTGTGTATCCCTGTGGCATGATACATTTTATGAAGACCTCAGTACATTATGTCACCTTTTTTTTTTAAAGGGAAGAATATGTTTTCTTTAATATAAAATGTTATTTCTCTGCAGAATTGAGCCCCCGTTTTCATCCCAGTGGGAGAGGTGTGGGATCTGGGCAGGAGAAGTATCCAAGCTTCCAGGAAAGCAGCATAAACACATAAAACCTGTCGGCTCAGGGATGAAATTGCTGTTACAAAGAACACGTAACAGCAGTTAAAAACCTTTTTTTTTCACCAGGATTACACAGATGCATGGCTGTTTTCAGTCCTGACATCCTTAAACTACAGACCATGAAAAATAATCCTTATTAATATTCCATCCATCTATTTTCTATACCCACTGAATCCATCTACTGGGTCACGGGTCTTTATTAATATTGTGTGATGAATACACTGAAAAATTTGCCGTGAAATCCTGCTCTTTCACACACGTTTCTAGAGCTATAAAGTAAAGTTCAAAAGAGGTTTTCTTTGACCTGATGCACAACGTATGACATGTTTGGGTGCATGTTCTTCAGTACAAGCACACAGCACCTCTACGATCCTAACAAATTTGCTCGTATTCATCTGTAACTACGGGTTTGTGATCAGTCTGTAGGCAGTAACTGAGAAAACATTCAACTACAAATGATTTTTATTCAGGAGACTAATGAGAAGTGAACTGATCTGAGTCAGCTGAGGATGCTGATCGAACTTGTGATCCAGGGGATGCAATGAGCGAGTTCATTTTTCGGTTTTCTGGTGTTTTGTTGGAGTCCAGACTGCATTTCACTTCCTAACACAAACTGACGTCAGCTTTTATTAAATGATTGATCTAATTATCAGTTGTTTATTTTAAATTTAATTTTCAAAGAATTTAATTCACTGCAATACTATATTGTTTTATCTAAAACTATAAAAGGACTGCTTTGAGTTCTTTTTACCTGTATCCCATTAATGACAGAATACAATTAGACCAAATATGAATCAAGTAGGATCCATTGGAGCCATTTATAGGACAGAAAATTTATTTGCATCATGTGATAAGTTGAAAATGTACTGGCTCCAAGTGATGTTCTATTTTCTCAGTTTTCATAAGCAACGAAAGAAGAAGTAGTGACCCAGGCTTTCTGGTTTTAGAGCTGCTGGTTTAACAAAGTAAACAGTTTTTACTTTTAGGTCATTTGCAGAGGGAAAACGTTTCATTGTGACATCAGCTCATGAATCAATCTGAAAATTATTGTGGTTTGGTTTTTTTGTGTGTGTTTTTGTTAACTAAAGCTTTGGAAATGTCATTTCATGCAAAACTGAAGTTCTACAGAGTATTAGTTTGTATTTGCAGGATAAGTTTTTCATGCAGCTGCAAAGTTGCGATGAGAACAACGTGAAACAAAATTTAATCTAATCACGAGGAATTACAAAACCTGCACTGATGCAGTTTCCAGAGTTATTTGTGTCATAAGAGCCCAGCTTACCCAGGTTTCCAGCAGTGTGGGTGAGCAGGACGTTTCTCTGTGATGGTGATAAACTCTCGCTGGAGTACGAAGTTGAAGCTGCGCTGCTTCCACCGTTTCTGAGCTCATCATCTGTGGTAAAGTGGGAATACAGCCCACCCGTGACCCCACTCGTGCTGTTGATAGTGGGGGTCCCCGTCGCGTGGAGGGCCCCCGGCAGGGCCAGCAGCAGCAGCGCCCACAGAGACAACAGACCCAGGACGGGATTCAAAAACCACGTTTCCATCGTCGTCGAGACCCCAAACGAGCGGCCGCCGAGAGTTTCCGAGAAGTCGAGTGAATGCCGAGGAGTCTCCCGGAGGACACCATGAGAGGGGCGCGCTCGTTGTTGGGGAAGTTTTAAAGGTAGGGAAAAGTCGAAAACCCCTGGTAACGGAAGATAAGAGAGTCGAGGCTGCAGCCTGTTATCACGGCGGAGGAGCCCGGGCTCCTCCCCCCTCCCTCACACACACACTCACACACGCACACACACACACACACACAATTATTCACACCACCAGAGGCTGCTCCTGCTGCCTGCAGGTGTCGGAAGTGTCACCCTGAAATATGCTCCCCATCCCTGATAAATCTGACAAATCAGAATCGTTATATCATCTCAAACGAGTCTCCGTGGGCTGCATCGTGTGATGGTAATATTATCAAAATAGACTTTGAAGTTTCAGGATGAATTACGTTGGCTATCGAGATTAAAAACAAATGATGCAGATATATACAACCCCAGTACCAATGAAGTTGGGACACTGTGGAAAATGTAAATAAAAACAGAATGCAATGATTTGCAAATCTCAAACTCGTATTTTATATCCAGAACATAAACACATCAAATGTGGAAACAGACACTTTGGCATTTCATGGAAAATATTTGCTCATGTATGTGCTTATTGGGAGCAACAGATCTCAAAAAAAAAAAAAAGAAAGCCAGGTGTGCATCATCCCCTCTTCCTTTAACTACTGTCTGTAAATATCTGGGAAGTGAGAAGATCAGTTGCTGGAGTTTTAGGAGGGAAACGTTAATTTCCAGATGTGGCAAATGTTTTCTGTTGGTGAAAGGTCTGGAGTGCAGGCAGGCCAGTTCGGTACCCGAACTCCTCTTCTGCAAAGCCACACTGTTGCTATGGATGCAGTATGTGGTTTAGCATTAGCTTGCTCAAATATGCAAGGCTTTCCCTGAAAGAGAAGTTGTCTAGATGGGAGCAAATGTTGCTCTAAAAGCTTAAGCATCAATGTGTAAGTTGCCAGACACTAACGTAACCCCGTACCATCAGAGATACAAGCTTTTCAACTCAGCACTGATAACAAGCTGGAGGGTTCCTCTCCTTAGTAGTCCACAGGACACGACACCCATTCTTTTCACCTAGAATGCCAATATTTGATTCATCTGACCATAGAACAGTTTTCCATTTTGTCTCAGACCATTTCACATGAACTTTGACGGAGAGAAGACTTGAATCAAAACAGTACGCATATCTTAAAAAACAAAAGACCATTACATTGCACACCCCTTTTCTAATAATTGTCTATTATTGCACAGCTTTCAAGTATTGGGTTAGGTGTCCTGAAAACCCTGATGGAAAGATTTTTTTTTTTTTTGGTTTCTTTATTGCTCTCAAACACTTTTCACAGGGCAATAGTTCAAAGTAGTAATGTCCAGGGCACGATGGGTGTGTCGGGTATTTGAGGGGGATGCAAGTTTTTATGAGGTAGTGTGAACTGGAAATGTCACGTGATAGCAGCCGATTATTTCTTTAAGGATGACCGTTTGGAGAACTTCACTCTGCTGCCAAGGAGCTGGTGAACCAAGGTCTGACTCAGTAGTTCAGGGCCCCTTCACGGAAAACTGAAAGTTCACTGACAGTATGGTCACATGTATGCCCAGGAACCCGAAGGAATCAATGTTGACCACGTGCAGGGAGTCCATGCAGTCACTATTAACATACAGAGGATAAGGATCAGATTTTCTTCTGGTAGTCTAGAGTGAGTTCTTCTGATTTACAGGTGTTCAACACAGAGTTGTTCTTTGTGCAGTGCATGGTTAGCATCTGGACTTCATCTATGCAGACTCATCTTCTCCAGAGAAGAGGTCCACTACAGTTGTGTCATCTGCATATTTAATAACTACATTTCAGGAATCTGCAGCAGTGAAATTGTGGTTGTAAAGTATAGAGATATAAAGCAAATTTGGTACCAGCATTCCATGGATTTAAGCCACCTTCTGTTTCTTTATGTAATGTGGCTGTAAGTTTAGTGCTCTATGAACAATGTCTGTTGCTGTAATTCTTGTTTTCCTTGCTGCTATTAATGGCTCTGGTGACATGTTTGGAGTTGGGCTACAGATGCATTTTTCCCAGCAATGTATATCTACACCACTTGCTTCAAAATCTCTTATGTCTGTGGAGAAGTCAAGGTTGTAAACATGCATTTTTCAAAATGAAGACAGGTTTGTTTTATTAGACAAATCTCTGTTGAAACGAAGAAAACTGGCAAAATTACAAAAAGTGGGTGGAAAGCACTTAACACAGCCTAGGTGGCAAAATATTATATATAGCATTTTATTTCAAAGACAAAGTTGAAGGGGGTTTTTTTTGTCTCAAATGAGCAAATATTTGAAAGAATATACAACAGTTGCTTTGTTCCCATAGTCAGTAAAATGGGTAAATTGCACATAATATTCACCCAGTCTGAACAGATTCAGTCTCTATTGAAGACCAGCAGAAAAAAAAATTAAGGCAAAACAGCCACACTATGATGACATTATTATCATAGCAAATGAGGTATTAGTGCACAAACCTAAAATAAATTACAGGTGAAAGTGCAAAACTTACATAAGGTTTCACATCACAGCTTCATTTCGAATCGAAATGTTCTCATTCCTGCAGAGCACTGAGCTCAAACATCCTGCAGTCAACAGGTGGGCAGAGTTTAGATCTATCAAAAGTATATCAACACTGAGCCTCACCTGGGTGTGACTTTTTTTGGAAAAGATTTGGGACAAACTTGATTTGTACCTCCAGTTGCTAAAATGTCCTGTTTTTTTCACACAAACCCATGCTGCAAACCTTTCAGAAGCTCAGTTTGGTTGAACTATCACTGGAAAATGATCTGAGCCACTTCAGAGTCTGTATTAAAGAGAAGAAAAAGTGTGCAGCATGCGGTCCACAAAACATGGTTATTTGAGGCAGAAAATGTGTGGTCAGGCTGTCGGCTGACATTTACTGTAACTGTGCGTTGGTCAGTGGCACGGCGGTTGTAACATCTTATCGGCCCTCACGAACGACGATTGGTGAAAGCGGAGACGAGAGGCAAAGTCGGCATTTTCCTCCGTCAGTTGCTTGGTTTTGAGGCCGATCCCAGACAGAGATGGAGTCACCACAATCTCATTCTGCTGAGATCCTTTACTTCTGAAAGATGAACAAAATAATAAATAAATATGAACACAAACGCTCATTGCCATAGTGAACAGTGTTTCACCACTATTTGCATAGTGTTCACAGTGCAGTAGTGTGTAGCTAAAATCATTGATATGATCTATTCGATTTTTGATATTTAGTTACTTCATTAAACTGCTACTGCTCTTAACACATAATGTGACAGTTTTTGTTCACTTTTTTATTTGGGTTCATACTGTGTGAAATTAGAGACAGTTTAAAAAACTTTAAGATTTTAATTCCTTAATTGATTATCAAATAATTAATGAACAGCAAAAATCTGTAAGAAAAACACTGTCATTTATCTTTCAGCCCTGAATAAGATTCAACTGTAACTGTAACTTGAATATTTTTACACAAACATTTATATTGTAACCAGTCAAGAAACTCCCACTCGTCTGTCAATAAGGTGATCAAATTTGCCAAAATCATTGCTAAACATGCCTGTATCTGACTGATGTACTAACAAAAACCAACAGATGTTTAACAAAACCTTATGCAGTATTTAGCACATTCTTGCTCGACTGACCTCAGAGTGAGCCTTTAAAAAAAAAAAATTACAGTGAAAAGATACAATACCTGCAAATACTACTAAGAGTGGACTTCAGCCAAGTGAAAAAGCTGAACTGAGCTGCAATACCTGCAAAAAAAAAAAATCAGATTTCAAACACTGAGGCGAAGGACCATTGTTCATGCATTGAGACGATTAGTGTGACGTCGTCCACCTGTGGGTCAAATGTTTGACACTCGAGCACTTGTGCTTGGAAATCCTGTGAGTCAGACTGCAGAGATCGTTGCAGTGCACAGATGCACGGTGTCCTGTCCAGCTATTCTAAAAATCCCAAACCACAACAGCTGCCAAGCAAAGGGAGCGCGAGTTCAGCTCCAAAAAAGATTTTGCTATCAGTCACATAATGACCCAATATCTACATTTAAAAGCTTTCTTTTAAAATTGCAGCTGATGGACATAATGGAAAAATCTAAACAGTCAAATAATGCTCTCATTTTAAGAATCCACTTTTATGCTAAACGTGGTCACTTTTTCCTGCAACTTCTTAACTCCAGACTATCTCAGAAAGTTGCAGAAAAATCCAAACTAAGAGTTTCTATAACAGAAAATCTGATGGAAATCACCTCTTGGTAGTCCAGGGCTCGTTTTTCCAATGTAGAAGAAGAGCAGCAAGGCAACCAGTATATTTGCCAAAGCATAAATCCACTGAATCACAAACATAATCAATATGGAACTCAGTGCCTGAAAGAAAACAAACAAAAAACATTCACATTAATTATTCAGTTCTGTAAAAATGACTTGGAAAAAAGAGCCGACAAGAATAAATAATGTGATGGATGCATTTTGTAAATACCCCAATGAGAGCGACCCAGTGGTTACAGAGCTTCTTGTAGAAGGAATCGCTCATTGGTTGGATATCAAAGCTCTGGTGTTCTGTTTTATCTCCAGCATCTGAAATATTTAGGAAAAGTTGCTGCTACCAGGTACAACTCACTTCTATGGTGTAAACTCACATCTTGCATAAAGATTAATGAATAAACATAATCACCTGTGTTGTGAGTTGGAGTTTCTGTAGACAAATCCAGTTCAGCACATTTGACTTGAGGTTGCTCTCCAGGTAGGAACTCTCCATCCTCACACTGCACCTCAGCGACCTCCTCAGGTGAAGGCGAGCATGTCTCTTCTCCTTTCTCTTTTGAGAACTTATTACTGTTCACGTCTAGACCAAAGCTCGCCATCAGCTTGTGCTTTGTGGTCTCCTTTCTGCTCTGATGTTCTTGTCTGGAGGGGATCACTTCGGTCCCAGAATCAAGTTTTAATACAGGTGGAAAGATCTGGTCCATGTCCTTGGTGAACTCCAACAGAGTGCCCTTAGTCTGAGGACTCTCGCCTCCACCTCCATAGCTGGGGAGAGAGGATTCAATCAGTGGTCTGGAACTCTGCCTGGTTGATCTGCGCCGTTGTTTTCTTCCTGACATTAAAGTTTTCCTCTTCTGTTTCGTCTGATGTTGAAAAGTCATGGCAACGCTGAAGTAAGAGTAGTCGATGAAGCTGTAAGTGAGCATGAAGTTGATGGTAACGATGGGCGCCAGCACGTTGACCTGGCCAATGAACACAAAGGCCATAGTCAGCAGGGTAGTCAGACAGATGGCTGCCACTGGGGTCCTGTTTGGGCCTTTCTATCAGTAAGAGAGAAGGACACAACACAATCACATGAGACTAATAATAGCAAAACGTCTAAAATCCTCTTCACAGCAGAAACCAATCACTGTTTGATGCTGATTAAAAAGGGTTATTCCAAACAAAAATAACGAACCACGTCTTCATTTGAACAAGTCAAAGAAAAAAGGAAGCAAATCTGTTTTAAATCAACCTCTGCTAAGTTCAGGTTTTGAGATAAATAGATTTAAAGAGACAAAAGATGCCCTGTCCTGTCTAAATGAGATACTGTGAAGCATCTATCATCTACCAAAATAACAGTTATGGACAAAGAGGAACAGCAGCACAGGGATAAAGTGAAAACTAACCCTCAAAATGAATTTGACCAGAACAAAACATCTATGAATGATGAATAAGTTTTGTTGTGCTTTATTGTTGTAGACTGTTCCTCTCTGGATCTTTGGACTTATATTAAATAAAAAATAAATAAAAAAAATAATTTAAAAAAAAACCCAGAAGTGGAGAAATTACCTGCTCATGCAAAGCATATGATGAACTAGAAAAAAATGTGTTTACAGTAAAATTTGGATGTGTCCTTTAATTTGGATAAACAATTTCTCTTAAATTTTAACTTTAAGATGAAGTTAACTTTTTAATTTTATGGATCTGGTCTGAGGACTGTTCCTCAAGTTTAAAGTTTTATGTAGACTAACATAATTAAAAAAATAAAATAACTTTTAAAAAGCTGGTCCTCAATGGTACTTAAAATTTAGAAAAACAAACACTCAGATTAACGACAATACATGACATATTACACCATCCCTGTTAACTAAAACAAAATCTACGATGAATGCAGAAGCAGTTAGCGAGCAAGTCGTAATTAGGATTTTTGTAACAAAATGAACTTGATTAGTAAGTTTGAGCGTCTCTATAAAAGCAAAATTTCTGCAGTTTCTTATTCTGGAGCATTCAGGTGTGTGTTAACACAATGCCAAAAGGGAAAGACATCAGCAGGGATCTTGGAGAAGCAATTGTTGCTGCCTGTCAATCTGGGAAGGTTCATTACCCATTATCAAACTATTTGGAAACCCTCATTAAACATTGACAAAGATTACTGACTAGAGGACAAACATTCAATACAGCTGCCAATCTTCTGAGGAGTGAAATTAACCCTTTACATGCGAAAGAACAAGATTTAGCAACTTCAGTACACCTACATACTATAAAAATTGAAAAAAATTTCTTTTCAAGTTGAAAAGCTCTTTTAATATATTTTTTAATAATCCTCTAGAGTTAAGATTTTAAAATTTCAAGCATTTTTTTGATTGTCATTTAAGGATTAAAGTCTCTGTAAGTTATTGCAGCAGAAAGCAGTCCTACATGCCAGACAATACATCTTATATGTGTCTAAGTTTTTGTTACATACATTATTACTGTGTGTAACATGGCATGTTTTAAATAATAAAATTCCCTTCATGGATTAATAAAGAATTTTTGGATTTGTGAATTCACTGTTGATGTTCATCTGAAGTCATCTTAACTAATCTTAAAACCAGGTTAAGACCTTTTTGCTGTTTTATATATGAAACCTTTAAACTGTCAAAGGGTTTGCTTTCTCTTTTCACATCACTGTACAAAAATCTAGGCAAGAATCTCTCTGTGTTCTCTTCTACTTTACAGTCCTCGAACAATCAGCTTACTGTACTTGATCTATAAATCAATACATTTTGAAGGACTAAATTTATGCCCTGTGAACACAACCTCTCTCAAAATGGACACTTTATTTTAGCATGTGATTTCTCTGTTAGGACAGAGGAGTCCTAACAGAGTTCAAGGAGGACTGCTCTGTGCCTGGCAGGCCTCCAGAACATACAGTGGAGTAGGGCCCTGCCCGTCGCCCTTCCTGCGTTTGTTCTAGGGCTTTGATTTGGGCCAAGATGTCTCAGGCCTTATTCCAGTCTGCTGAGAGAGGTCAAAAACTGCTGCCATCTAGGGAAGCCTGAGGAAAACTGTGGAGGCTGGGGTCACGACGTCGACGTGACCGTGTGTGGGTACGCGTGTAGCAACAGTGGATCGTTGTTCTTTCCTTTTGAAGTTAGTTCACTCACTTCTTCTCCATGGAGCCCACGCTCTATAATTAGACAGTCCTGCAACTGTTTCCTGCTGAAGCCAAGCACCACACCCTCTTTACATGTGGGCTATATGGCAGCTGCCATCTACGGTTAATGCAGGTAACCAAAAACATCTATTTCAAATGGCTTTTGCTTGAACAACAGAATCAATATGAAATAATATATAATCATAAAAATGTGGGCAGTTTGCCACAAGTGAGACTTGTATAAACTGCTCAAGCAGCACGTGTTCAGATAAGAATGTTCAAAATGTGATTTACATTTTGACATACTGTGAAAGAGACACAGCCTGTTTTCACTCTGAGACAAATATTTAAAAAACAAGGTTTGATGTTTCCAACTAAAGCTATAGTTGGAGGTAGATGTTTGTAGTTCACCTACACTTGTTTATACAAAGTAAGAAAAAATAAAATCACGTTAGGTTTGAACTTCTGTTTAATCCCCCCCACCACCACACTTTTTAAAAAAAAAAATTTTTTTTTGGAGGAACTTTTAAACAAATGCAGATTTCAAGACTAACAAGTGAATCCAAGTGTAACTTCGTTAACAGTTTTGTCAAACTGTTTGCCTCAGCAGAGAATTGGTTCAAGTGGTCAGGGACAACCCAAAAACCTCAAAGACACTGATCCTACCATGAAATGGGAGTTGCTGGAAATCTGTGAACAGTCTACAGTCAAAGCAACTTCACAAGACTGCTGTCCATGAAAGAATATCCTTTTCTTTGCTCCACCTTCAACTCAACTAGAGTATATCATCAACTTGAAGAAAAGTTTTATGGACAGTTGAAAACAAGACTTACAGGCTTCCCATATTAAGTGAGGGTGGGCTCGCACTAGCCAATTCCCCTGCAGGCTCTGTATACATATGTCATCATGTTATTACACATAAACACCTGTTTGTTTACTCAACGCATGGTTCGTTTTCAAAATCAGCACATGGAAAGCAGCACAGAATTATGATGGATTTTTTTTTTTGTAGATTCACATTTTTGAATTTCTGGAAGTGCCGGACACACACCTCCTGGAACGGTGCCAGAGGTGATGGATTGTACCATGTTTGAGCAATGAACAGACACCATCTAAATAACCCAGACTTTAAGAGTCAAATGTAGTTGGGCGTGGTCAAGATTTCCTTGTGTAAGAGCAGCCTTAATTTATCCTTGGAAGAATAAAAGTATTAAAGCCTAGAAACACTGCATCTACTGTTCAACTTAATGATCTTCATTCTCTGGGTGTATTTGCTGTCAGTGGGAGTGGTAGATTGACCAAAGCTGATAAATATTGAAGAGTAAAGACTACCTTAGAGTCTTTACCCATAATCACCAGCTGTCATCTAAGCAGGTACAAACTAAACATAGTTGGTTTTACAAACAGGACACAGGCCTTATACATACATAAAAATATGAGGACTGAATTTCAAAGTCAGACTAGTTCCAGTTCATCACCAAGTTCCACTGCAGTCTATCAATTCTCTCAAGGACAGTGGTCAAATGTCTTACCAGAGTCCTGCTCAACTTTTGTTGATAGATACCAACTGCATCTGGTTAAGGTACAGCACATGACTACACCATGAGAGCACAATATTTAAATATCCAGTTGGAACTGTACAGGAACTGCACAGGGCTCAGTATCTCCAGTAATCAGCATCTAATAATTTTGAACAGTGAATATAACATTTGCTCAGTTTCTATGGCAACAGAGCTCTTCCGATGCTTGGTATCAGTCTGAAGCACTGTGATAAGAACCTGAAAAGAATTTAAGTGGACTTTTGATTTGAATATTTTTCTGAAATTGCAAAAGCATTTTTTTCATAAGTTGAACAAAACTAAAGATAATCCTGAGATAGTTTTGATAGTTCCCCAAGAATGACAGAAATAACTGCACATTGAGCATGAAAAAAGAGACACAAGTCAAACTATCAATTCAAATGATGTTTGAAGCATTGCTCATTCTGATTAGAGAAAAAAAAATATTAATAAGTTAACTCACTGGTTTATAGAGAAAAACATACATCATCAACTGACAATTTCATCTGACATCACAACAATTCCACCCACCCCTACTCCCAAGAAAGCCAGTGAGGGGATGACCCTCTCCTGGGCAATGCACTGCAGGATCCTGGGTGCACCATACAGGCCGCCCATGCAGGAAGCCAGGGAGGAGATGTATAGGCCCAGGAGAAAGAGGAAACCCACCAAGGAGACCTGGAGGAAGACAGAAAACAAATAGAGGGTGAAAGAGGATGAGGTGGAGTTGCAAGCGCACAACAGTTACACCCAAGTTAGTTCCGCTGCAGCCAGCCCCTTACAAAAACAATGAGGACTAATCAACGATGGAGAAGTCAAGGACTTCTGCAGTTGGTTCAAGTTAAATCTAACTTTTAAAACTTACTAAATACCAATAAATAACTTGAGTTATTTAATGAGCAGCTCTACAATAATGTCACAGTATTTGCAGACGTTTGCCAACGGACTTGCCACTGATCAGTGACTTCATTAAAACCAAGAGTGCTTGACACCATCTCTATAAACACCACTTAATGAGGACCGGAGTAAAGTTAACTCATGTTTACAAATCAAATTTAATTCAATAGGTCATTGCCAACTCATCTCTAGTTTGGACTAAATTGATGTAAGTGGTACAATATACACTATTCTCTCAGCTATCAAATGATTTGTTATAAATTTACTATTAAAAGATCATAAAGCTTGTGATTCCATCACAGTTTTTCCCAATAACAGCACATATTTTAAATTAATTTACATAATCAGGTCATGTGAAATAATATGAATAGAATGTTTTTATTCTGTTTCTATTTATTGCTGTCAGATGATGGGCGGAGTTTTTTTCTTATCGTTTTTATCTACTGTTTTAGGTTTTTAGTGCTGGGATGGGGAGTGTATGGATGTGGTGGCAGCATAATTTTACTTTTTTTTTTTTTTTTTTAGGGAGAAGCGCTTTATTTTCACTGTATTGTTTTTCTTTTACAATGTAAACACAATTGTTAGGAACTTTAACTTCTGTCTGCTTTTGCTCAAAGTGCACCTTTAGTGAGCCATAGTGGAAAGTTTCTCCTACACCCCTTTTGCTGAAAGGCCATTCTTACAAGGAGTGATGGAAAAAGAGAAGAGTTTACCTTTTCTGCTATCAAGAAGTCATAGCGCAGAGCTTCTCTGGTGCAGATGGCCCCCAGGAGGAAGACAAAGACCAGATACAGGAACCACCTGTGAATCACCAGCAGTACACCACACAGAATTATTACAAACAGCTCCCTTCTCACTATAAACAAGAGAAAATCAGCCAAGACAACTTCACAAGTGAAGGTCTGATAGAGCTGTGCTGACAATGAGGGTTTGTTTATTCTTTCCACTGAAACTGGAAACAATTGCCCTTTTGAAAAGATACCTCTGTGCTATGAAAGCATGAAATGTACCACCAGAAAGTATTTTACTAATGTACATCTCATTGTAAGTGTAATTATAATGTGATATTATTTAATTGTTTGGCGTTTTTGTGTCTATTTCTATCATCGTGTGTGCTGTGGGTGGGCTTGGGGTGCAGTACGAGGTGAAGACAGCTGCCAGCGTTCCCACGGGGATACTTTGTTCAGGCCGCTGCAGGTCTGAACTCATGTTGAAGCCTGCCATTACCCCTGCACGTGCACACAAACACAAAACCATGATAATCTACGCCACTATTGGATGTAAAATGTATTTTTTGTTTTTACATGGCAAATGCAACTAGAAGACTGTGAGGCAGGGAAGTAGACATACTTCATGCAATAGAGAAACAAGAGAATCTAAGTGCAGGTGGTGGTGATGGTGGTAGGGGGTGTACTCACCTGTAGCAGCAGGGAAGAAAACGCCAAATACTGTGAAGAAGTTTTCTCCTGGGCTATAATCTGGTACTGTGTTAGAGCTGAGAAGCCCAGGTGAATAACCAATGAAACCATGCTCTGAAAGAAGAGACAACACACATCAAAAGTGAGACTTAAACGATTCCTAGCATCTCTTCACAGAGTCTACATGTTTATCCACAGATACAGCACTCATCTACAACTAACAGTGACCATTTTCAAGCTCTACAACATGTGTTGCTTAAAATTCTGACTGACAGTTTCCCCAACCCAAGTAGCGACACAACTGCTAATATTGTCAAATATGAGAAGATAAAACCAACAAAATCTCCATATTCTACAAAGAGATGCAAAAGCTTGGGCAAAAAAAAAAAATCTTTATGCAGAGAGGTGAATGGGTCCTGATTTGGCCTTTATGTTTCTGCCAATGACACATGGCATATTTTGCAAACTGAGAGAAAAGGCATTGAATAACAGCAATTTCTGGAAGTAAATGTTACAGTGACTTAAAAAAAAAAAATTGAAAGGATTATTGCTTCTATAAAAAGGATAATGATTTTTCTCTATTTCACAACCCATATCTTCATTCACATCCAACCTCCCTCTGTTCACTATTAAAACATAAATAAACATGTAACAGATCACCAAATTCTTAAAGCCAGGCTTAGTAATAAATTTGACCTTTTAAATGAAAGTGACCCTCCATCCATCCATTTTCTAGACCCGTTGTTCCATTTCTGGGTCACGGGGGAAAGTGACCTTTCATTTTTAAATCAATCAACTATTCCAGACCAAGTCACACAGGGGTCACAGGTCGGTGTTTTCTTAGAATCTTGGGTAAAACCTATCCCAAATCAATATGATGGGAGACAAAATGATCTTGTGTAGCAGCAGGTGGGGGAAGGATAAATAAATAAATAACAAATACATCTACAAACTTTTCCAACAAAGGCAAAGTAGTCATCCTTTCACACAACTGGAGACAGCTGCTATGAAATCTCATTTTTTTTCAAATCTGATTGCTCTAGACCTCCAAAGTGCCAACATTTCTGTTTTATGTGCTCAGATTAGTTAATAATAATGAATAAATAAAGCGTATTTGATTAGCAACACTTGGTGGATTCATACCCTTGTAGGTTGTCCTTGACTTTTATATTAGATTTTTTTTACCTAACATGAAAATCATAGGAAGACGTGCTTTCACCAAAGTGCACATTTCCCTGCAGATATTAATAACATACGTCCATATAATTGTGTATCACATATTGTCAGCAGTATAATAACAGAAAAAAAAAAATCAATTTATTCTGAGACTGCAAATTAATTTTGGTCTAATTAAAGCTCAACTACAGGTATTAACCACTAGTCTTTTAAGGTACAGAGCTTAAAGACAGACACTCTGGCTCATGCTGCTGAACGTGAGTGAAGGTTGCTCTGCATTGGTGGGAGCCATTTAAACCACACAGCCTGGAGGGCCCGCCTATGTTACAACACCGGACATTTCCCCCTTGGTTATCTTGCGATGGGAAAGAATGCGTTCTCTCAGATTAATGACATGTTTATCCAACAGGAAGTCACCACCCTTTTCAGAAGCTCAGCAGCTTCCAAGTTTTTAGAGAAAGAATCACGGCAAGTCAGAGAGGGTGACAGAGTGGGAGAAGAGAGGGAGAAAGTGAGCATGCTCATTGTTTTTCCCTCAACAGAAAAACAAAGGCTAAAAGGGCTGGCTGTAGTCTTTGTTCAAAGAGTGCACGTTTGAGGAGGTGTACACACCGACATCAAATAAATCTGGCCCAGACTCTCGTTCACTTATTGACCTGGTGAGATCGCCCTCTGTCCAAACAATCAACTAATCCAGGGCAGTCAGGGTCCATGACTGCACCATTATCTCCCCACCCGTATTACAACATCATACTCCAACATCCAAGTGAGCCTGACCCTGCCAGCCTCAACGACCGAGTGCTCTCTGAGAGGGCGTTCACGTATTCAAACTCAATAACCTCATAACATGTTGGGATTTTCTGTGTTTCATAATAAATTCCCAAATTTCTGTGGGAACAGCGTACACTCGTATTTCAACCTACAAGTAATGACCAGTTTAAATGTGTTTGGGTTGGTGAAATTCACTGGCTATCACTGTGCACATGGCACGGTATAGATGACAGGTTCACAGTGCTTTGCACCGCATCTAGGAACCAGCATCTAGGAACCAGCATCTTTAACTTTTCTTTGACCAAAAGAAGAGTCTCTTTAAATAGATTTCCACATGTAACGTGATCCATGCAAGACTGGATTTATTTTTGATGTATTACATGCAAATAAAAACAAATGTTACATTGGATCCAGTCACTTAGATGCATTTATATTTTAGCATTCTCTGTAAATTCACTCTCAGAGATTTGATTGATGTTTATGCAAATTCTAGACATTTCAGATCTGCATTGCAGATGAATTTGGACAAATAGCACACAAAGACCTTAAAAGATGAAAAATTATATATTAAATTTTTGAAATTTTTGTTATAGTTGGGCTCTGTGGGTGCACGCCTCTGCTAAAGGCCAGACATGTAGCGCTCATGTCCAATACTTGACTCTGACTCAAGCAATAATTTTAAGGATTTGTGACTTGGACTCGTACATTAACATAAATCAGAGTTGAGTCATCAAATCTAGTTAAATTTTCATTTTATGCGCCATAACAGTTTGAGATATGTATATCTGCTAGCCTGCAGAGCTGCAGCTGCAGTCTATTGATGTTAAAATGATGCAAGTGGTGCAGTTGGCCTGTCAGTGAAACTATTTGTGAGTTAATGTAAGTTTTCTTGATTTTACTCTTAATCTCTAAGTAATCTGTTAGTCAGTGTAAGAACAACAAGATGCTTAAAATGTGTTTTAAAGACTGTGCCTGTATTTAAAGCACTGGCGGCTTTGTCATTTTAGTTTGGACTCAACTTAGACTATATTCTGGTCATCAGAAGACTCACTCCAGGTTTAAATCTGAACCAGTCAACCAGTGATCATATCAGGGACAACATGCTGAAACCAATTAAAAACAGGTTCTCAATGGGACGTCTTCATAACTCTGGATTGCTGTTTAATTTACAGACATGGATATGCAGCTTTACTCCACAGCTTGATGGCCAACTGCATGTTGTGACAAAGTTGTGGTGACAGTGTCCTCACTTCAGTTTTCTTTTTCTTTGAAGAGCAAGTGTGCAGGAAGAGTGGGGCTCCTCTCCGAGCGCAGCATTCCTCTGATGCAGGCTGGAATGTGTAGTCGGATTACATGAGCATTTGAGGCCTCGCCCTCTGTCTAGCTGACCTCTTACCCTCACACACTAACCAGTATAAACTGCTGTGCACCGACTATAAGGCAGGCTGTGATCTTACAAAGGTGGGGCAGATCCCGTTGGGATTACTGAAAACTACACGCTGCAGTTAGGATCACACAGAGAGAGATGATGTGGTCGTCTCTGGAGTGCAAAAAGGCGTCAGATCTCAGTTCCGGCTCTTTGTCATCTCCCAAAAAAATGTGGGTGAGTCTTGTTTACGCCCTAAACCCCAGACTCAGGGAGCCCATTTGCAGTTTCAAGCTACGTCGGGGAACAGTTCTCAACGGCAGGGACAGGGTGAGGCATGTCGGGTTGGAATTCATCTATGCGCCCAAATCAGAAGGGTTTGTGGTTAAAATGTTTGGTAACAGGGACAATACGCTGGCAGTGCTCCAGACCAAACTGAAAACTTTATAAAACTGCAGACAGGAAGTTGATTTGCCATCTGAGACAATAGTGAGCTATCACGAGTTACTGGAGCTGCTGTTTTTCAGTTTTAAATCCAAATTGTGAAAAAAAAAAGTAATTTACTCAGTCGCTGTATTCATATTCTTCTGAGCATAAAATCTGAGGGTGATCATTTTCAGTATATTCACTAACCTTTGTTATGAGAGAGGTGGGATGTGTTACCATGACAATGCATATTCACACTTTTCAGAGGAAATATTACTAAGCTGACAAGACAGGCCTCAGTTGTGATGGTGGTGTGTGAGATTTAACACAACAGCTCCAAGTGCACGCAGCGGACATGTTATCAAACCATGACCACACCACTTTGGCGGTGGCTCGGTTTCCTCCAGGATGTGCCTCGGTGTTCACTGAGTTCATGCTGATCTGGGCTGCTTCAGTTAGTTAGGGAACCTGCTGATCCCTCTGACAAACATGAGGTCACCACTACAGCACACAGCAGCTCTTAAATGGAAAAATGTGGAGTGGCAGTTTTGATTGGTTCACGGCTTCTCAGAAATTGGCCTCGAGTAACAGCACTTTAAAGCTGACTGGATCTGCTGTCAGCAGGACAGCCTGGATTTTGAAGTATCTTGAATGACAAAGTTAATTTTTGCACAAACTAAATAGTTTATGTAAAAAGCAGCTCTACATGCATGTTCAGTAGTGTTTGCTGTCTTGTGTGTGAAATGTGTTCATTTCAGACTGGCTTGACTTTGGAAAAATATTCTCTTCCCACTGGATAGGAAGTTGACAATCACCAAGAGCAGGAAATGTGAGGAAGAACTTCCTGCAGGCCAACAAAAGAATATAATCCCCTAAAAGAGCAGAAACTCAATAATCTCCAACTCTGTTTCAAAGACAACGGCAGAGAAACAACCACAAGTATTATTTATTTTTATATATATATATATATATATATATATATATATATATATATATATATATATATATATATATATATA
>JAOWBL010000014.1:7874406-7900031 GCA_028564865.1 Zenarchopterus dispar | reverse complement strand
TATATATATATATATATATATATATATATATATATATATATATATATATATATATATATATATATATAAACAAACAAGTTTCTCACACAAAAGCACAATTTACATGAGAAAGAAATTCCTCACTGTAAATAAAAAAATAAAATAAAATAAAATAAATAGGCTGAGTAAAAGTGATACTAGAGCTACACCTACTGGCCTAAACAGGTCACAAACTCTACTCTTTCAACTCAGCTGGAAGATAATGAGATTTTTCACACTTCCCTCAAGCTGACTTTCAAGTACAAAACATTTGTTGGGTGTTGGATTTTTTTAACTGACAAAACTTTTAAAAACAGCATCTGGGCTGAATTTGGCTCAAAAATATAATTTAGAAGAAAAACTGTTTGTTACTATGTTTTTCTTGGATTATATAGAGATACAAGTTTTTAAAAAAAAGTAATTTACATACACACAAATATTTCATATATATATATATATATATATATATATATATATATATAAAATCAAATGGCCCACATTTATATAGCTTCTTCTCATTGACACTCATACAGTGATTCCTATCATAGACAAACACATTATGCACAGTCTGCAACGGCTTCTTTCTACAAGCACATAAATAAGTGTGATATGGGGAAAAATGTTGGAGACTGGAGGCACTGGGGATTGAACCAACAACCCTTCTTTTGGAGAATGTTCAACTCTGCTGTGACACACAGCCACCTTCTCCTGTGATCAGTTGTGATATTTGTTTTCCAGTCTCCCTTCTGCCTGTCAAGATTTGTATCTTTTTGAATGAACTTCACTGACCAGATTGCCGTTAGAAATTACTTCTTTACCTTCAACTAAACAGGCAGACTCCCAAACATTTCCACAGCTGATACAGAAAGAAAGCATAGTTAAAGCTAGAAATATCAACCTGTAAAGACTATTGACTTAGTCATTCAACTTTCTCAGAATGAAAGCACATTAATTGTTATATAATATTAATGTAATGATGTTTTTGTACTTTTTTGATTTTGCATTTGTGAACTGATGCTGTAACCCTACAGCTTTCAGTCAAAGGAAGTCTGGGCACCTGTGAAAGCTACGTATGGATCCAAAAAAAGTGGGAATGCCAAAAGTGTTCATATCAACAGTTTAGTTTATGGTGAGGGAGAAAAAAATGTGTGGTAGCTGACATGTTTGGTAGCATCAATAATGCATGATTGACAGTCCAAGTGTGAAAATTATGTCTCAAGATCCCTGAACAACTCTTTCACAATTTGAACCTGGTGAATAATGTCAGTTTCCATCTGGGACAAAAATATTCAATTTATGAACAAACCTTCAGCATCCCAAGGTGGCCAGCTCAGTGATAAGTGTTTTTCTTGACGCTGCACAGCTCTTTAGTCCCAAAAACTTAAGTTCAATCCACATCGTGTGTGTGGAAATCTCTTACATTCACCATTTATTTTTCTGTAATGTCTACTGTTGATTTTCTTTAATTATTCGTCATACTTTTAAGTGATCCCTGAATATTCAAGATTTGTTCTCCTCCAACCACATTTATTTTTCTTTAAAGTGACAGTTCACCACTATTATTCAAAGTTTTAATAATGTGTTGTACAGTTCAGAGCCCAGGTTTAGTAATACGCCTTTGTTGTTTTATTTCCTTGATGCATGCCAATAATTTGACCTTCCTGAAGCAGAGTCACATCTTTTCCGTGACCACAGGATACATCTTTCAACATGCTTGATTAAGGAATGCAACTTCTCAAAAGGACCATTTAAGGTTAAATAACTTGTTGTCAGTGAAGACTATTAATCCCTGTAGGATTTTTACAATGGGAGACTCTTAATAATTTGCTAAGTTAAAATCAGGCAGTGACTTTTTTTCAGGCAGTGACTTCTTTCAGATATAGATTCAACTGAGAATCTATTTTGCTCCAGAAAAATATCAGCCAAGGATCAATTAGGTGGTGATTTCTTTTTTAAAAACTGCTAATATTGCACTAGTTACTTGATTTGTCTTCATGATTTTCAATACTATTGTTGTTTCAGAGTATAAATAAAGATTAAGACATCCTCTGGCCTGCAGCTGTCCAACCAACGGTCACAAAAACACAAAGTGTAAGTAAAATGATCTCCAAGCATTAATGTGTTAAAACAGGATTATACTTGTTAATTGATTTCACTGCAGCTGCTTTTAGTTTTTTCTGAAACAGGAAGACTGGTTTGGAGTTTTCATTTTCCAGTGATTAGACTACACTTTCTTTAGCATGCCAGGTATGCTCAGTTGCTCTGATGAAAGTTCCAAGAAAATGGTGAGCTCGATGTCTCAGTATCAGTAATCCATCAAAATGCTGCTTCATAGTCTGACATTCATTTAATTGTAGGCCAAGCACTGGACAATTTGAGGATTATTTTAAATTCCATAACCCTCGGGCAGTGTATTAAAAGAAATTTGACAGGAATAGGCCTTACCAGGATCAAGGTGCGTGAAGGTGCCGATGACAAAGTCTAGAGTGGAGACCGCTAGCACAGCCAAGAGCAGCAGCTGGAGTCTGACAATCCACTTCACACCTGCCAGGTTGATTCCAAGCAAAGCCAGCAGCACTGCTGCTGACATGCAGCGCACCGCCCATTGGCTCTGCAGACCCAGCAGCTCAGCCACCGACTCAGAAAAGCCTGTGATGTACATGGCTCCAGCCACACACTGAAGGGGCAGGAGGCAGCATCAATTGAAAGACCACGGAGAAGGCAGGTGGGAAGGGAAAACATTTACACTGCATCGAATCCTTTAATTGCATGACAAACAAACCAGAATGGAAATGAACGGCCGTACTGAAAGAACTCATCTGTTGCTCACCTGTCCAAACACATAGAGTAGGCCCACAGTGCCCCCCACCCTGCCTCCAAGGACGTTTGAGATCATCGAGTAGATTCCTCCGCTGCCCACGCCACAGTGCTCAGACACTCCAATCCCTGACATCACAGTAACTAATGCGACCAACACGACCATAGAGACGAGGAGCATCCCCAACAGCACACCTGTATTTCCCTAAAGATGACAGAACATTGAGCTATTACAGCAAAAACCTGCATGCAGATCTGTAACTGCATTCTAAATATTTTTCCTTAATGTAAAGCATCCACTATACACATCTGTAGTCCTTTAATTCCTTTACTGTATCCTGTTAAAGCGCTGTACAGAATTCCTAATTCATACAGCTTCACTGTTTTTCCTGAGTTATTATTTCTTCAAGTGTTAAATTGCTTTTAGTCTGTATACTCACATCATATATTCAGAAAACTTTACGTTTTTGCTGTAATTCCTATATTTTGCAAGCTTGTCGGTAGCACTGTGATACACAAACTGGATGTGAACTGACAAAATAATCTTAATTTAAAAAAAATTCATAGAATATTTTTATTCTTCATTAAATTCTTTACCTGAGCTTTTTAATCTATTTGTACAAAATTTAATTTTCCACTGGCTTGTGCTTTGCACTAGCCTTGGTGTGAAGTGAAATTACTGTCATGAATGCCATGTCATTGGCTCAGGGAGCTAATCCAACCATGAAACATAATGGCCACAGTATGTGTCTGGCAAAAGATCTTTTGATGCGTGTCCTTCCTTCCCCTTTTCTCCAGTTCCTCATTTCCTGGTATGTCTCTACAGCTCTAATAGAAAACTACAGACAGGGCCTGGTGGGCAGGTGCTGAAACTGAGCCTGTGAACTGTGCTTGGCTCCACTGTTTCCCTTCATACAACAACAGATGTGTAAATTTGAAAATATAAGAAACATAAATAGATAAGAAGTGAAATTTGAAAAATATGGATAGATACTGTAAAATACATAAGCCAAAACATATAAAACATGATGAAAGCCGTTTCACGTCCTGGTCCACTTCTGTAGTCAGCTATTAACAATGTACTATTATGCCAACCTATAGACACTCTTCCTCTTCATAGCAACCATGAAGTTTCTGCTGAGATACTTGCTCATCAAAGTCAAAAAAACCCAAACAAACAAACAAAAAAAAAACAACTTTACAGTTCAACATTTGTGAGGATTTGTGTTGTGGGAAAAGGAGTGCAAGTAAAGCACAGTAAAATGGTGTAGAGCATACTGACCACCAGGTAGCCAGTCCGCAAGAACAGAACTACACCAAAGATGTTGATCATGCAGGTGGTAAAGACGCCATCCCAGGTGCCAAAAAGCACTGGCTCCCACACAAACAGCTTGATTCTCCACCATGGCTGGCTGGGCTGGTGAAAACTCTGCACACAAAAATCATAATACTTTTTTTAGCATCACTTTCCAAACAGTGTTTTAATCTGTGATTCTCATTACGTTTTGCACTGAAGAAACTGTAAAAGTCAGATAATAAACATCACACCTGTGCATCCTCATGGAACAGATCATGAACATGTGCATTGGTGTCAGCTGATTCTCCCTTTAGTAGCTTTGTCCCATCTCCGTCCTGGTCACAGGTGTATACAGTCCAACCAATTGGCAGGGTATCCATTGCCAGCAGATGTTACTTGTAGTCTGACTGTAAAATGGCACTTTCATAAACCAGACTTAGCATTTGTTGGAGAAATTGCAGTGGAATTGCTGCTACTACCTGTCCTCTGATCTCATATATTTCTATAAAAGTGTGAGTAAAACTTTGAGAAGATTCCATAAACTCTCAGCTTTCACTTGCGATGAGTTCTTGGTTTTGGTTAAGGAGCTCTGACTGGCAGTTTCTATGGTAACCTAAAGAGCAACACTTCATCTGAGTCAGTCAAAATGCACAGAAAGTTTGTCTTAAAGCAGAATTGTAACTCCAAAAGAAATTTATTTTCCATCATGCAAGGAGTCTACCAACCACCAACAATTTTACTTCTGTAATGGGACCAACCTGGAAACAACAAAAACTGCAGTTCCTCAACTGGCCACCTGGGTTTGGCTTTAAAAGCAAGTCAATATCAACTGACAGCCATACTAAAATGTCCAACTTTAAAGTGGAAACATATTTACAATCTGGTTCAAGAATCGGTTTTGGTCTTCATAGTATGATTGTAAATCCATAACACCACCACAGGGGTGAGGTTTGCACCACGTAAGGTGAATTAACATAAAACAATACATTTTTGTCAATTTTGGTCAGCAGTTGGCCAAACGGGCTAGCCATCACCACTTCCGCATCAGTCATTGTCATGCTACAAAGCTTAGCAAAGCTAACAGCAGTTTGGGTTAACCCAGCCTTACCTAAACACAGCAGTCATTTTTGATATAGTCATCTAAACAACGTTTGAAACGTGGCATTTTGACTGACATAAGGTGGGTGTTTTCCAGTCGCCTTCCTGGGCCTGTGTGGTCTGGCCATTTTGAACATGGAACTAAGCAGTATGAAGAAAAAGGGCTTCAAGATCGCTCTTGAGTCAGTAAAAGTTGTCAACTTGTGGCAAGGTAAAAACAAAAGTGAATAAAACTTTTTTTTTTTTTTTTGGACATCATGTGATGATTTTGTACATTCATTTAGAAAATTCTAGAAAGGAAAAAAAACGGTACTTGGTACCTACACCAGTTGATAATTAGGGAACAAAATGTGCTTAAAAAACAAACAAAAAAAATCGTTTTTTTCCGTCAACAGAATATAGAATTGTCCTTGTACACCAGTCCCACTAATAAGAGACTACTTGAGGAAGCAGAGACAGTTTCTTACAACCGAAGGTGCAGCCTATCCAGGTAAAACAGTCACAGGTGCAGCAGGAGGTCACCCGGATCCAGAAGGGTGTGCTTTCGTCTCCTGAGCCCTGACACTGCGACGCCGGCTTCATACACGACAGCCGAAGGACCACAATTGTCAAAAAGTGTTGGTTCTCACTTTAAACTTCACAAATGCGTTTCTAAAAATGTTTATTAACAAGTCCACGCAATATTAATATGACAGCGTCGAAGCTAAAGTACAAATAATCAGCTTATCGATTGTCGGTTAATGTCGAAGTAACCGTTAAACGGTAACTGTCGAAGGTTACCGTTGAAGGAATAGTAGTCGAGTCAGTTTTAGTGCCATTTTGGTCTTAAACGGAATTATTTAAAATATTTTTTTTTCTGTTTTCTTTTCGAAAGACTCTTAAGCTTGTACGACTTTACCTTTCACAGTCCCATCTCATTCCGTGGTTTCTGAAGAAAAGAGAGGAAAATTTACGAGCGAAAACGCTAATCAGCAGTCTTGAGTCCTATTAAATGAAAACGTCAGCCGGCAACAGGTACTATTCTTTTAGCGTGTCACTGCTTACCTTTCCAGGGTGTGTAGCAGCATTTGCACAAGGTTTTTGTGTTAGTTTTGGCAATCAGCCCGGGAGTTACTAAGGTTGATTGACAGTAAGAGATGGAAATAGTTAAACTTTTTAGCTTTAATCTCTGGGTCTGGAGCAGGAGTTTTGGACTATGATGGTTGGGGGGTGATTATTATTTTTCTTTTCTCCAGTATAGGAATTCACTGTTTGTAATGCTTTCTACTGAACAAACTACAAATAAAAGTAAATTAATCTCTTAATTAGCTGCTTCACACCAAACAACACATTTTGTTTCAAAATCCAATAAATGCAAAGTTAAAAGGTGTAATTTAAGGCATATACCCACATTGATTCAAGCTCACATACTGTGAATAACTTTATTCATAAGGACGTGACACACAACAATCAAAACATTTTAATCAGATTGCTTACAAATCATAAAATATTGCAAAAAACTCTAATCATATGGGGTTACTTGACTGATTAATCAGCTACAAATAAAGCTGCACATTATTCATAAAACAACTTCACTCAGCCCAACATGTCATAGATCCATGCAAATCAACCTGATGCCAGATCAACCCCATAGCGAAGCAAGATGCTTCACTTTCATTCTTTAAAAGTATTAAAATGCCAGTAAAAGTTCAGATTTTCATCTGTGGGCTAATTAAAAGATCTTGACACAAACAATTTATACAGAGATAAATGAGAGTAGCAAGAGTGACTCCTTATGGTGTACTGTACATATCAGTGCCTTACATGACATCTTTCAAAAATAGTTTATCAAAAAATTCATCATTCAGATCTTTTTACACAAAACCTTTTTTTTTTCTAGCTTATACAAGGACACTTATGGCCATGAGACTGACAATTTTTAATCAAAGAGAAAAGCAACATAACTGCTTCCATAACTCATGAATCTGACAGTTACACATTAAAAATTCTCAGACAAAAATGAAACTTTTCCCATAACTGAATTGAGTAACATTTACAAAAGCAGAACTACTCATCTCTACTGTGCTTTTTAAAATTGCTTGCAATGAAATGGGAAGCTTGTGAAAAACGACCATTATCTTTAGGTGATAAATCAACCTAAACGTATGTTAACTGACATGAATTTGAGCTGCTTATTGGTGCCGAGGGCAAATATTTGATTATGAAAATCAAGGCTGAGTCATACTTGAATTTTCTTGAAGAAAATCTTCCAATATCTATAGTTTTTCTTCAGTGAAACCCAGCAGTGCTTATTTAACTGAATAAACCTACAATCAAAAAATTAAAATACATTTGACAAACATTTCACTTGTTTTGATACTGCTGCATATCTCATCAGATAATAGGACTGATGAATCTGTAAAATGCTTCAAAACAACAGGCCTATCAATGACACAAGGTGTCCTTTGCACACACCTCGTCTTTCTAGATAAACAGTACTTTGTAGAACATAAAAATTTACAATGTATTTACAGCAGGATATTTTCTATACATTCTAGATCAAATTATCAATAATAAAGAAGAAAGGAGTTCATGAATAATGTGGTGCTGTTTGTCCCTGATTGTCAGTGGGAGCTTAACACCAGTTCTGAACTGGATGGCGCATATAAGACAGCGTTAAACACGATAGCGCCTTAGAAATCACATGTATATGTACACACAGAAAGCAAGGAACATGGTGACAGATTAGACTCATCATAACTCATGAATTTTTAACTGCATGGTTTTAAACAAGAACTGGCCAGCCATACCCACTCAAAGTAAGGAGATTCTCCTTCATAAAAAGTATCTGGTATATCTGTCCAGTTCACAGATATTTCAGCCAGTGCAAAATGTGCCAAATCAAATGTAACAGGTTGGCATGGGCTCCATCTATATAATGGCTTGTGAAGGGGGGTTTTAGGACCCTATATTGAAAACAACCAAGATGGCTAATAATGCTTTCGATCAACAAGTTTTGACTGCAATGCTGACAACAGTCATTGCCATCGTTCCTGCTCTACTGCATGCTGGTTTGGATGTCTTTTCTTGATACTAGAGTGGTTGTAATTCTGCCTATGTCACTGCCCCTTGGAAATCAAAGTCAAATCCATAGGTACAGGCCTAATTCTCTGTATCAAAGAGGAAAGCAATTTGGATGGCTGGCCGGGATAATCAAATAGGGACTAATAGAAGACTGAAATCTAGAAAACAGCCAAATCTAACAATAACAATAATAATAATAATAAACACATCTAAAACATGAAACTTGTACTCATACTGCAGCAAAGTCACTGAAATGCAATTTCCTCCCAGCCACAAAATAGTTTGAGAATTAAACTTAAATGACTTTTTTTCTTTCATAATCTTTAAAATAATAAAACATGAAAGACAAAATTTAAGTTCCCACAGTTCTACATACTGCAGAGTGAATAGTTGAAAGCTTATGTCTTTTTGTCATTGTGCAACAGAAATAAGTAGCCTTAAAGCACAGGCTGAGTTAAAAAAAAAAAAAATAGAAAAGTACATTTGTAGGAATGATTAAAGGAAGTGCTAAAAGTTTTTTTAAAAAAGGCACAAAAGCAAAATTAATGATGCTATAAAACCAAACTTCTCATTTCCATGTTTGATGTTTTTTCTATAATTTAGTCTTGATAAAACTATGATGTTCAATGACTATAAGGCTGCTCCCCTAAAACCTGTATAACTTGCAAGAACTAAGTACCCAAACTGCAACAAAAGCTACATCCTTTTAAGCAACTAAAACTAAAAGCAAAAATTGTAATTTCAAATGAACCAATAGCAAATCTGACATGTCAGTTTTAACTGTCAAGACCCACAAATCTCAAGTTTGCTTTTAAATAAAAGGTATACTTTATGACTGTGCACTTTACATTCCCTGTAATGCAGAACGTGCAAACTGTGCAAATGCCAAGCACAATCCTGATACTCCTAAAGGAAAAAATAATAATTACCCTGCAGCCATTACATATTTGCAGGTATTTCAGGCAAATAATTTTTAAAAAGCAATACAAAAACTTGTTTTTAACAAAGTTTTAAATTTAACATTGCCTAGTCTTTTTAATTACGCAGCCTTGAAAGCACAAGCAAAAATCAGTGCCACATGATCTTAAACGGTTTACGGGAGTGAAGCAGAAAATAAAATTAACACTAATTAAAACTAACAAAATTAGATCCTGTCTGCAAAATGAGTATCAGCTAGTTTACAGATCAGGTAACTATATTCAGCCCTGTACCTTTGATTACACATATCCTGTCCAAATATTTATCACAGGTGAAAATAAAGTGACTTTAACATAAAGTGAAGAATGATTGTGCTATGGTGCTGAGATGCTCTGATTTGAGAGCAAGGAAAAAAAAGGGGCGGGGGGTTTACTGTCAACTACAGGTTCAGTGGTTTCAACAGGTAAACAGAAGGGGAGGTAGCTGCAGTAAGAACAAAAAGGCGTACATAAATATAGCCTACATATTTTAATGGATATATTGCATTAAGCAGCAAGACTTTTTTTGTTTTTGTTTTTTAGAGCAAGGCAAACTGACACCAACATTAAAAATAAACTATGGCAGTAAAGGTATGAGAAATTCATGAATCTCTTGAATTACACTTTGGTCACTTAGTCTTTTAGTGTACATTCCACTACAATATATATATGTGTGTATATATATATGTATATATTCATTTTTTTCCCAGGGGGAGATGTTAATTATTGTATTATTTTTTATCAAATAATATCTGTTTTAATTTTATGAGAAGTTAAAAAGAAAAAAAAACATGAATATTTTCACAAACTGCTTTACGAAAGACCATATATTTGCGATGGGACTCAATTTGGCAAAACACGAGATGATGTAAAGTGCTTCTGAAATAACTCTCCCAACTTTCCTTCAGCCAAAGGATTCACTGGTTGAAACATCAGGGGAGGAGTTCAGTTGAGACCTGGTCTCAGTGACTCGTACTAAAGGGAAATCGGAGAAGTCTGTGCTGTGTCCTCGAACGCTAATTTGTCCATTGGCAACAGTAAACTGCGAGGAGGAGCCAGATCTTGATGTCTGGAAATGTGATTTGAAGTTCTGCTCGAAAGAGCTTATCTGGAAAGTCTGCAGTATCCCTGGTGAAGAGTCAGTTTTTTTAGAGGGCGAGACCTGCTCCAGAAAGTCCTCCTCAGCTGGGGAAACAGCGGAGGGAGTGGTGGTCTCATCACCTGAAAATGAAAATGAGTGTTGGGAGTCTCCCACCAGCAATCCAAAGTGAGGTTTCTCTAAAGTGGACCTTAGTGGAGAGCTCATCCCTGATTTGAACCTGCTGGGAGAGGGAAACTGTTTCTCTGTGGAAAACAAAGGCTGCCCAGCTAATGTGGGGTTGTCTGAGACCAGGCTGAGGCTCTGGCTGGTCAGGTAGCTGTCATTCTGACTTGTCCTCTCCAGCGCTTGCTGGAGAAACTTTGAGTATTCTTGCAAGAGACTGACCTTCTCAGTAGGTGGCTGAGCTTGGGTACTTGAGGCTCCGAGGCTCTCCACAGGGCTGCTGTCAGAAACGTCGGAAGAATTAATAGATATGCTTGAGGTCACCTCTGTTTCAGCCACGCTAAAAGAAATATCTGATTGCCCATTAGATTTGTTGGAGTAGTGGTCCAACAGAGTCTGAAGAACCTCATCAGGCAAAACGTTCTTCTCGTGAGTTGTCTTTAGCTCAGCATTGATTGGCTGGGGCTCCAGAATGGTGGCGGGGACAGTTTCATCAATGACAGCTGACACCACGGTTTGTGTAACAGGAGGCTGAGAGGAGATGCTGCTTGTGTTCAGGCCATAATCCCGGCTGTTGCTGTTGTTGGCCATTGCAGCTTGAAGGTAACGCTTCTTCTTGAGAAACTGCATGGCGTCGTCATAGTTTGTGCTGCTGGCTGCTGGTTTTGTTGGTCCCCCCTGAAGAGTTTCAACTGATTCAAGTTCAGTGTTCCCTTCTACATCTAAAAGACTTTGCTTTTCCACAATTTCAAAGGTGTACTGTGCCACCTTATCATTTTCTTCAAATGAGGACAAAGTGGGCAAGCAGGGTGAGGTTTGTTCACTGGGCTGTTTCAGACTCCTCTTTGGAACCTTTTTGAGAACTATTTTAGGAGGAGTAGTCTCTCCTTGGGACACTTCTCCGTCTTCACGTTGACTGGCTGTTTCTTCAGGAAGTTCCACAGAGTAGTCAGCTATCACATACTCATGTTTTACCTTTGATGAAACAGCATACAGAGATGGACTTTGAATTTTACTTTGATTCTGCTCGTCCTTCTCAGTTTCTCTGACAGCAAATGTGTGGACTGTGTCTGTTTGCACAGTATTGGAAGCACCTAAACTCTTTTCTGCACATTTTTGGCGCTTTTTCTTGGGTAGAGAACATTCTTTGGGGAGAAAAGGAGACCCTAAAGAATCTGCTTCATGCAAAGAACCAACTTCACCAGTTGTCTTGTTTGTCTTCCTGTCTCTGTTTTCGTGACACATTCGTCTGTGCTTTAAAACCCGGTCTGTTCTGGAGAAGAACTATGGAGAGAAGATACAGTACAGACATATTAATGTTGCAAACAACAGGGGACTGTAGTAAAAACCAATATGAGAACCAATGCAACAACAACTGAATCTGAATTACCTCAGTTTAAATAAATCTCTGGCTAGTATTTCACTACAACCAATTTTAATAACTCCCAGCTAATAATGAGAGGTTTATCTGTGTTCAATGGGTCCACCTCCTTTTACTATATGCGTATCTAATTTTTAAGGTTATCCCTAAACCAATTTTGGGGGATATTTTCTTTTATTCACTGATGATAATCTTCACTCCTGTCTGTCACCTCCTTAAGTAGAAGAAAAGAGACACATCTCCAGTTGGGAGTTTAAAATATCAATTTTGAATAGCAGCACAAGTTTATCAAATTTGAAAACATTTTAAAAGAGCACCAACTGCTGTTTTCACACATACAGTGTTTGATCTGGAGGAAGCCAAAACTGAAGAAACTACAGTGAAGGAAACATAGTCCACTTTGATGTCATCGTTGAAGTTTGTGATCTAAAGGCAAAGTTTGGGAACTGAAGAGGAAGTAATCCTGGCTTCATAATAATATGTTTCCTCCGTGACATGTTTAAACATCAGCTGGAGTGCAGCTGTCTTAGCCTGTTCTTTTAGTCAAAAACATTTCAGACTCCAACCAGTTGTGTTTGTATGCCTTTTCTGTAAATGAAGTCATTTAAAAACGCACCAAACCTAATTTTCATCCAATTTGTACCACTGAATATCACTACCAAATCAGAGCCACTGTGCTGAAAACTGAGCTCCTGCCACTCACATAGACCTTGATGATGATACAGGACAACATCGCAATATAGTGATGTGAATCTTTTTATGTCCTGATTTGAATCAGATATATTCAACTGTAGCTTTGCAGATACCCTTAGATGTCAGATATACAGCATGACTGTACTGTTGTTTCAGATGTGCGCTAATTCGCACAAAAACTACAGCAATATACCTGGTGACAGTAGTCACACTGGTATGGCTTCTCTCCACTGTGAGTCCTCTTGTGTCTCTCCATGTGATACTTCTGGATGAACCTCATCCCACATTCGTCACAGCGAAAAGGCTTCTCACCTACATACAAAAAAGACAGAAACAAGAGGACTTGTTCAAAACTAAAATTTATAGAAAACATTCTCGAGAATATTGTTTGCAGTTTTTCATCACTCACCAGTATGGATCTTCTCATGTCTCTGGAGGAGATATTTCTGAATGAATCGCATGTCACACTGGCTGCATTGAAATGGTTTTTCGCCTAGTTTGAAAAATAAAAACAATATAGATGACAATCTTTCTTCATAGGAATATATTTTCAATATTCTACTCTAAAACATTATGTGGTTATTCATACCAGTGTGAATGAAGACATGTCTCTGTAGATGGTAGTTTGTTCTGAATGCAGCATTACAGTGGACACAAATGTGACACTTGGGGTTTTGTACTCCCACAGATCCATCATCGTTCATGCTCAGAATCTACAATAGCAAAAAGAACACAAGATGTAGAGTAGTCTTTGTTAAATTTATTCATTTTTTTTAAAAAAAAAAAAGAAAAAGTTAAATTACTGAGATAAAAATCAGTCAATCAATAAATAATTATCCTTTCACCTTCGCTGGTGAGCGCTGCTTCCTTTTCTTCTTCTTGGGACACACCATCAGGTCCTTAATAGCTTTTTGGTCCCTCTTTCTATGGGCTGCTGAGTCAGACAGCTTCAGTTCCTGTTTGATGCTCAGCTGCAAAGGCAGAAGCACAGATAGTCAAAGAGATTTAATATGGCACATGACCTACTTTATGTGGCCCTCAGCCAGCCACTGGTTCACGCACGTCTGGCAGGTGGAAACAGGCAAGGAGTGGATGATGAAACACTGTGAGACCACCTCATTGCAAAGTTGACCAGGGCATAACAGAACAGAGGGGAACCTCAGGGCCTGGAACACCCAAGACGTGCTGAGGGACTACATCAGTAGCCGGCCAGGGAAACTTTGCAGATACTCCGACTTAATAAATGTGGGTAGCTACTCTGTGATATTCGTGACTCCAACAGAATAACTTCTATACCCTGAACAATACTCAAGTGTTTTCCCCCCCCCCCTGCTAATTTCACAAAAGTAGATAAAATGTGAACTTTAAGAACTCTCATAATTTTTCATCTTCCTTTGTCTTTCATAACTCCAAGGATTTTATTACTTGGGCCGGTTACCTAGGTATATTAACTCATATACACTAAATATTAATCAGTATGTCTTCAGTGATGTCACAGTAGAAGATAAACTATGAACTTTAAGAGCTCTAATAATGTTTCATCTTCTTTTATCTTTCATAACTGCAAGATTTTTAATACTTGGGCAGGTTACTCAGGTTTATTAAAAGTGGTCTAAAAATGTTTGGCATCCCACAAGTTCTTTTTTGTTTTGTCACCAAAAATAGTCTGATCTCATACTGAAGCTTGATTCGGCACTCTTCAACTTTCCCTCTGTGTTTCACAGTTTAAGGTTATATCACCACTTCTCCTCTGAATGCATACACAGTAGATTTATACATGATTGCTTGCTGGGTTATACTGTACTCAACTACATTTAGCAATTTTCAGCATTTCTTTTCCCTCTGGAGCTTTTAGAAAGTTATTGGGAAAAAAATGTACAAAAAACAAAAACAAATTGTTAAACAGGTATTAACTATTTTCTGTATGAGATCTGTGCTTCAGGGAGATGGCTTGGTGCATTAACGTGGCCACAGTCTGACCAAGGAGTGGAAGTGTTAATACCACAGCAGCAGACAACAATATAAATGTGGATGAGAAAGACAAAAATTAAAGCATTCTGTTGCTATTAATATAATGAAAATAACAACATGTGAAAGTAAGAAAACTCACTTCAGATAAATCTGATTGTGTGGAAAACACTGACTGACATTAATGAAAAAGGTAAATGCACCTTTTTATTTCACTCCATTTTCATTCCAACTGCACTAATGTCACGTAAAACAGGCTTAGAGTTCTTGTTCAGGCCTACTCTGAAGTAGTTTAGATAAAATTAGTTGCTGTCAGTTGGAAAAAGGAGGATAATTTAAAATATATATATTTTTACGTATTTGTATGTCTATATATTATTTGGAATATGACCACTACTTCTCCAGAAAGAACTCACTGGCACATGAAGCAAGCAGGGTAACTTATTGGTGAGTTTTAGGGGGAAATGGGCTCCCACCTCGCCTCCTTCCTCCTCTTCCCCTCCTCCTCCGTTCCTTGTCAGCTCCTCCCGCATCATCAGCTGCTCTGGGGGAACCAGATCATGAGTAACCAGTGAGTTTCCAGTCAAGTCTTCGTCGTCATCCTCATCATCGTCATCCTCGGCCAGCAGCGGGTGGTTTGCCAGCGATCGTTCACCCAGGGTCATCACCACCAGTCCTCCGCCTCCCAGGCTGACTCGGCCTCCTCCGTCTATTCCTCCGCTGCTGCACTTCAGCAACATACCCTCCAGCTTGTCCTCTGCATTCATCTTGCATTGAGTACTTATTTACTCTGTGAAAACAAGGAAATGGAGAAACAATTTGAGAAAGATTTTGCTTTGCCTTTAAGAAACTAAAATGCACTTTTTGTTCACGATACCCAGGCAAATTTTAACCTTCAACGGTCGCTTTAAATAATGACATTTATGCCAGAAAGCAGTGATTTTTGGCTTGTAAAATGCCAACAAAATCTTAAGACCATGGTGAAGAGTACTGCCCATCACAAAGCAACAACTGCTGATTTTTCTTCAGGTAATATGAGAAAAGCTCATTTCATGTGCATATTGGTCCAAATGTGCCAAGCATTATGACTGCTATTTTCAAAATGTCTTGGGGAACTGATGCATGTTCACATCAGGCCAAGACTTCACATCCCTGCTAGTTTAGTAGCTCATGTGCCATGGCTACAGATGACTCCATGGCAACCAGTTTGCGCATTCATTTCTTTTTGCTTATGACAAACACCTTTTTTCTGTGCTGACACATACTTCTCTCGCAACAATGATTGGGTCTTTGCCCAAACCAGCCACCTATCCAGTCTCAATGTAAAGTTGTTTTCGCCTAATGAAATTAATCATCACATTATTGAAGATGAAATAATGGAGCATCATAAAAGGAAGACTTCAACCACGTGGCAGCAGTGAAAATAATTATTTTGACTTAAAAAGTGCACAGCTCATCTACAGAGCTGATGAAAGTTTCATCTCTGTTTCACTCTCCCATATTAAGCACCATCACTTGTTGGAGTATGTTGTTCAATAAACAGACAGGATTTTGAAGTGACATTTTTGTCTTTGAACTATGGGGGTACAGCTCTGGTTGTAATCTGTAATCAAACTACATTTTTGCAGGGCTCTCTTGAAATACCTCTGAAAAATTTGTGTAGAAAGTCTTTATACTTCTCAATGTGACAGCTCCACATGATGTAATTTTTAAAGCAGGATAAAGGTACCTTTTTTCACTTTTAGCTCAATGAACACACAAGTTGAGTCCCTTTTATGACACTGTCCAAAATTTACTTGTTTGGTCTTTTACTTGGCCACTCTCTCATTTTCTCTTCTGCCATTATTTTCTTTTGTCTTGTGATCACCTCTGCCATAACATCCACTGTTTTGTTGTTAATGCTTGACATAGTACCATCAGCGATATGCAGTTGTCATATAAAGTTGTGGTTCCATCACACTTTTTCACAAAAGAAAAGTGAAACTCTAACTTTGAAACAAAGGAACCGCTACAAGGGGTTGGTGTTTCCACTGAACTGTGTTTTTCTTTTTATGAGTACAACTCTCCTAATTCTCTCTCCTTGTCTCCATAACTATGTCGTCCTACGAGACTTCTCTTCAAAACAAAGAAAAAGATCTCGACTTCGAGAAAGATTGACAAAAACATCTTTAGTCTTTGACAAATTATTGTGATTGTTGTGAAAATAGTCAATGAAGGATGAAGACGGCAGATGATCACTCAAATGATTATCCAAAGACAAAGCACTGCTGTAATGCAACAATGCATAATGATAAAGTAGTGTTATAGCACAACTATATCACATTACTGAGGCTAAAAACCAGCTGGAAACTAGATTTTGATCACTTTAGATCAACTTGTAACATCACATCAGTGCTCCCAGAGATGTGCAAATGCGCCAAAAGCGTTTCTATTACTATTTTGCAATAAGTTTAATTATAGACATGACTGAAAAACATAAAAGCATAAAAGGGGTTTTTCGAATATTTGGCAGTATTTAGAATTAAAGGCTTTTCCATTACAGGTTTTTCTTTGTGATATTTAGGTTTTGTGCAAATCTAGGGGTAATGAAAACACAACTAGAGATATCCAGGCGCAGGAGTCCAAAGTTACTTTGAAAAAAAAAAAAAGTCAAATTAACTTAATTTGACTTTTTTTTTCGACCGTATGGATAGGATGCAGTGACAAAAAATATTCCTTGAGATGAAACTGAAACTGATATTCTATTATGCAGTCATTTCAAAGTGTTTGGATAAAATAGATATTTGTCAGTCTAAGCAGAGTTAAATGCATGGTTATGAATGTCAATTTTTGGATTGACAATCACAAGTTACTATCTTGCATCATAGTATTGCCCCCACTGCCAACCAGGCAATATGTTGCATCGTGGGTCAAATATTACAAGGTTTTACTGGCATGAAATATTGTATCAACTAGCTGTCTGGGAACTTCAGATTTTTCAAATTAAAGCGGCACTTTTTTACTTGGCAAAGGCACCTGAAGACCACATCTTTTTACCTTTTTGATTAAATATATTATATAGTTAATTCACTGACTGTGACACACTGAAGTAAATATGATCTTAAACCTGACATGCTACATTTTAACAGTTGTTATGATCCCACTCAGGTTTCATATCTAATGTCAACAATGTCTCTTCTCAGTCAAGCGTCACTTCTGTAACTGGGTCACACAAGAGTAATCTAAAACATAAAGTGAAGGAAAGTGAAATAACTTGTAAAAAATTAGGATTTACTGAAATTATATCGAACTGAAAGTCGCGGATTAATAAAGTTTAAGGTGTGTTTTATTTCCTTTTACAGCTTTAAAAGGACGGATTAGCGTGGTTCTATGTTTAATATTAGGATTTTCACAAGTAGCACAACAATTAAGGTGCACCTTTTTACTGAATTATCATTACCATGTTACACAACAAAATCTCACCTATTAAATAACTAACGTAAAATGTTTTATCCGACCACGGCAATGCTAGCTAACATAGCACTTTAGGCAGTTTATTGCGATGTTTGAAAAATAACAAACGCAGACTGACCCAGTAAGACAGCCGCACTGGTAAAATATCTGTTACTGTTAAAACCCGCATCCGGCCATATGTATATAAACAAACTCACTGTATCACTAAGGTTTAGTGATTTGAGACCCTAGCTAACCAGCTAGCCAACCGCGCTTGTCAAACCTGATACGTCTTGTTTACAACAACTGCTGCGGAAAAGGCCGGAAGTTAGGCGATTCTGTCACCAAAATAAAAACTTATTTACCGTTTGAAATTGCTGTACCGTACATTAAAATAGAAAATACTTCGACTGTCAATGTGCCACAATGATGTTCGCTACATTCACACTCATAAGCACCAGTTGTTCTGTTTTAAAACACTTAATAATCACCAAAGTCAACCAAACTCCCTTTTGATGTCTTTTACTCCAAGACCAAGCAATACAGCAATGTTCATATTTTAGGGAACATAATGAGGTTTCCAGAGAGGGATCCAAAATGACAACAACACAAAATAAATAAAAGAAATATAAATAAAAGTATCATGTTAAGCAATAACAATGGTGCCTTTACACAGCACCTAGATTACTATTAATTGTAGATACAAACTGGCCCAAATATACCAGCAAATTACAAATAGCTACCACAAGATTTACATTAAGCAGAATATGACACAAAACGGCCAAACATAAATTTACGAAAACAAAACAAGAGTAGGAAAAAAGCAGACATAAAAATACATCTGGGCCATAAAATATCAACACAGAGATGTAAGCAAGAAAATAACCCATAAGGAATAACTTAAAAAATGAGATTCAAAACAATTAAGTTATATTTGCTTGGCTTGAGGTGACAAGATTATTTTACTCTCTACATATTGATCCTAAATAGGCAATTAGGTGGACCTTTCAGTTTTACTTTCATCCACGTTTTCAAACATTGTAGATATAGTCAGCTTAAAAATATGACAGTCTGATATTTCCTAAATGCACACAAAAGCCTCGAGCCACTCAGGTAAACAATATGTCCTGAACTCCCCGCCCCATCTCTCTCACACACACAAGCACCTAGTCTTTTACTTTGAAAGATGATACCGGAAGTATAATTGTATTTGGCACAACTTGATGAACTCGGCCTGTTTGAAGCTAGTTAGCTGACCGCTAGCAAGTTGACTGCAAATATTAGCCAGTTTTATTTGATGCATTTTTTCATTTGACACATTATCTTCATACCAGCTGGGTTCTGTTTCCTGTACTGCTGTTTCAACAAATCGCGCCTCACACTACATGGTACAGAATATAAGAAAACTTTCGTTTGTCGTTTTCAGTAAACTTATTAGCAGGGCTAGTTAATACAGCACTAGCATCTCAAGCTTCCTCAGCCTCTGTCCTCATTTATGGACACAATTATATTATCTGCTGATGTTCACTAACGTCCTACCCCTCAATGACAATCAATCAGCAATTAACAAGCACATATGTAATTGATCAAACTCTAAACCTCCATTGTTTTTTGTCTTACCTGTGCGTTTTAGGCCCTTTTGGCTGTCATGATTGTAATGCAAGACTACAGTGCAGCGACGGTGTACAGAATAATCAAATACACCATCAAGTTTCATGAAGAGTTTTATTTGTCGCCATCTAGCGGTTGACATTGGTAAGTGAGGTGACCAGTGCGATTCTTATGCTGATGTTCCACAAAAGCCAAGATTGGTTCAGTTAATTCCAGTTTTTTCCACATTTCTGTTTTAGTTATTTTACAAATTAAATTTTTGGGTTAAATATACTCAAGTTTAAGCAAGAGTAGCGGATGTTGTTATGAATGGCCTGCGCAATCCTGAATGTTCATACATTTTAAAAAGGAAGATCTAGTAACTCATGATTATGAAATGAGTTAATTTTAAGATTTTATTTGATGATAGCAGCCCTGTAGGTTTTTTAAAAGTGTTATAGTGAGGAACATATTTGTTTTTAGACAGCTAATTTATTAGATTTATCCAAAATTTAAAAATAATTTAAGGAATCTAAAAAGAAACCAAAAAAGTTATCTGGACTAGTAATTGGGTAGCATATCGTTTGGTAAGTGGTATTACTGTGAGGAAGCTTTCAGTTATTTAAACCAGTTTGTCCTTTAAAGCAGTACAAAAGGCTTTCTTTAATGTGAAAACATCACTTTCAATTACATTTCAATGTATATTTTCTTACTTTTAGGAAGAGTTGTCTAGCTGTCATGGTCTGTTGTTCCTACTATCAGTATAAACAGGTGTTTTGCCTACAGGGTTGATGCTTTTGAATTCCAAGTATTAATTTCAAACTTTGTAATGACAAAAGTAACAACAAAAGAGAAAATGAGATAATGATCAAGTATGAGATCAAACAAGAAAACTGCATCATAAAAATGACTATAGTGGGGCCCACTGATCTAAAAATGATAAAAGTTCCATTGTGCCACTTCAAATAATGCATAAAATAAGTCTAGAATGGCTTTGGGGAAAGACCCTTGTGACATTGTAAATACAGCAGTGCAGAAAAACTAGTTCATGCATTTGTTACTTTAAGATTGGACTATACTGCAGCTTAGTAGGATGGCCTAAAATGACTGAAAGACTCAGCCAGAACCAAAGTACTGCAGTAAGGGTTCTGGTAAGGACTAGCAGGAGCAACCATATTTCTCCAATCTTTTCTTTGTTGGCTTCCTATCAAATCCAAGATATAATTTAAAATTCTTCTCCCAACACAGAAAGCCCATGAAGGCCTATAGTTACTCAAGAACTCATAGTTACTTGTGAGAGGGCACTTTGCTCTCAGGCTGCAGGGTTACCTATGGTTTCTTCCAAAAGCAAAATGGGAAGCAGAGCCTTCACTTATCCTCTCTTGTGGAGACAACTCTCAGTTTGTGTTCGGGATGCATGAGACCCTCTCTACCTTTTAGATTACCTTTAGCATTTTTGAAAAAGGTTAGGTAGGGCTGGCTCAGATGTCTTGAACCATCCCGTTAGTCGTGCTGCTGTAGATCTAGACTGCTGGAGTACATTCAATGACACCTTTATATGTCATTATTTTTGCAAATGACATTGTTTTCTTTTGTGTCTTGTTGGCAAAGATCCCTGAACTACTCTCACGGTGTTTGTTGGTCTCTCTTTCCCCCAAACCAGTGGAGGCAACTGCCCTCCCTGAATGTCATCCTGTTAATCATAGTTTTCCTTTTCACAGACGCCTTGTGTTTGACTGCTGGGTTCCTTGGCAAGTTTTTTTTTTTTAAATTACATTAAATTAATTTTAAATTTGGACTTTTCTGGAATTAGTTGGATTATAAATGAATGATAATGGATTAGACTGAAATAGAGTAATTGGACTAAATTAGGCTGTAGTTAATTAGTCTGCATTGATCTGGTCTCCTTTCTGTGTGAAATGCCTTGAAATTATGTTTGTTGTGACTTGGCACAACAACAAAACAAAAAATAAATCAAACAAATATTAAGGACTAAAATGTAAAAAAAATATCGAAATTTCATGAGGTTTTGGATAACATTTTCCACAAACCTCTCAGGCAGTCATATAATTTTCAAGGTGCAACATTAAAAAAAAACAAAACTTAGTTTTATGTGAAATGTTAGACAATGTCACTGAAAATGTACATGACTCTTATCTAGTTACGAATACATAACGCCAGTCATGTAGTCACGCAGGCCAATGAAAACTGGGATGTTTTAACAATAAATTTCTCGATTCGTTTAAACATGGTGAAATTGTCTACATCAGGCTATTAATCCTTCAGCTGAAAGCTTTGCTAAAAAGGAAAGCAGAGAGTGGAGATAAGATGATAGTCTGTCATGCAGCCATCACACGCACACGCAAGCGCGCTGCCTTGAAGAATACTAATCAACCTGTTTGCAGTCAAGTGCAGCGGCTTGGTGCGCAACTTTGGACTTTTCCATTCAGACTTGACACGTCTCCGTCAGGTTTCTCCCAAAGCCTTCGTTTCATCTCGCTTTGACGCTGCAGCTCCGCTGAAGGTGAATCATCTCATCCGCGACAGGTCGCCGGAGGAGCGTGGATCCGGGGGAAGAGACAACCCTCCACTCCGCCGGCTCCGAGCTGAGGGAAGCCCCCCACACGCGTTGTGCGCCTTTATCACTCGCCGGGGTTCGCGGAGCGCATGTGCATGCGCGCGGGGCTCTAAATGTGTGTGTCCGTGCGCGAGAAAGCCCCCGGCTCCGTCCTCAACAGTTGCCACCGGAGCGGCGGAGAGCAGAGGAGGAGAGCGGGAGACACGGCAGACTAAAGAAGGACGGACGGACGCGGAGCCCCCACGCCGCTCCGCCCGGCTCTGCTCCTGACATGCAGTCGCTCATCTCTCCGGTGACCAAGGCCATCCTAGTCGCGCTCTTCATCTTCGCCATACTCCTCATCCTATATGTGATCCTGTGGTACATTTGCAGAGACGTGGACTGCGACCACGGTATTTGAGGATTTCGTTAAAACCGGGAGGAATAGGCGACCACAGCGGGGCGCACAGAGGAGCCCGCAGTGCCCCGGGTCAGCCTGTAAGTCTTGTCATCTTTATTTCCGTTTTGTGTATTTAAAAAAAAAATACTATTATTATTCCACTTGTGTGCGTGGGCGCATTCCCGTTGCAACGTTAAATGCGCTTCGTCTTTGGTTACAAAGGTGATGGCCGGTCTCCGACTTGACCCGACCGGCATCCCGCACCTGAAGCTCCAAATTCTGTTCAACTTGACAGTGATCATCCATCACCGGCGAGGTGTTTCACTGCACACCAGCTGCTATTAGACGACTAAAAAAATACAATCTAAGAGGTAATACGATGTCATTCCAGTTACATCCTTAAAAAAAAGAAAAGAAAAGAAAAACCTGCTTCACCCTCACACTAACTCCCACACTTAATTTGGGAGAAGATGCAAAGTCTAAGCGGCAAACCTCAGTCGGGATTCAAACGAGAAACCTTCTTGTTACGAAATTTAGTCAGGGTATAGCGCCTCCACTAAAGTAGTGTCAAACGGCGTGCGCGTGGGTCATGAGTCAGTGACATTGCGGTAAACGGCGTGGAAGCCCCTTAAGGTCAAGAACAACAGTGTTTACCTAATGCTGCCAGCTCTATTAACCCCCACAACACACACGCACTCATCTCTCCCCTCCCTCCACACATATCTGCAGCATTCGTTCGTGTTCACTTCATCTTGGTCTCTGAGAATGCTTCATGCTGGCGTTTCACGTCCAGCCAGATAACAGGATTATCTCCAGCGGTTCCCCTGCGTCTTATTCCCCAATCTGTCTCGTGCCTTGTTTTCTTTCTTTTTTTTTTTCTTTTTTTTTTGTTGAGCCCTTATCGCCAACTCTCTGCTAATGCCTTTTACGCATAGCGCATATAGTATTCCCCTTGACACCTGCGCGCTTGTTCCTTCGTTGAATGTCCAGTCTCATTGTGGAGGAAATGTTCCTTGCTGATGCTCACTTTTACACTCTCTCACACACACGTCGACACACAAACCCAAACTAACGCACTGCAGTTTGCCACGCTTAACAAGGGACTCCTCGATATTGCAGGCACGTGTACCCACAGTGCCATAGGATACATGCTGTCACATGCCTCATAAAGCTCTTTATATGTTTCATATTAATACAGGGGAGCAGTCTCTTATATCTGGTTCTGAAGTGTTGTCCTCTGCAGCCCTAAATGAGAAAAATTAACTATTTTTTCTTACATTCTCTTAAGTGGAGAATGCGAAGGACACATCAAGGACATTTTCTCTTCATTTAAGCAGGCGTGTGATGAGGAGGATGCATACCAAAATCCAGCTTATCTGTATCCCTTGCAGAATTCAAATCCCCCATCTTTTGATCATCTTTCTATTAATCTTTAAAACATTAATTCATATTAGACATCTTCATGTAACAAACAGGAGAGGGGATGGCATACAGCGAGTACTGAGTGATAATCACTCTCTGCAGCTCACACTGTACTTAACCCACTTGGAACATTTTCTTTTTAATGAAACACCATAAACACCTCAGAGGATTTAAAGAGCCGAGCATCTCTCCTAACTCCCGGAGAAAGTTTGAGCCTGAACAATTTTGAGGAAGGACTGATAGAATCTAATTTTTAAAGCTCCCAAAAGAAGACTAAAAATTGGATGCAGCCACAAGGAACAAACCCTGCAGTCTTACTAACATTTTTATGTGGACTCTCCTGCTGAGAAAAGGAAAGCCTGCCAGGATGGCAGATGCCCTCTATGACCGGGAACACACAAGGATTTTTTGCCACACATAAATAAACATGCAACCTGCCTGAGTCACCCCTCAACACACACACACACACTCCTGCACAGGCTGCAAATGACCACTGTGACTATCCGCATCATTATGACACGACAAGAGAATGGGAGCAGGAAGGTGTACAACAACTGCTCCAGCTGTTGCTGTCTAATCTGGTGTCCTGGATTGTTGCCTGTGTATGCTAAGATGAAAAAAAAAAAAAAAAGGAGGGAAGCTGCATCTGAGTGACAGAGTTTGTGTGTTCAGTTTGTTAAAGAAGAAAGGCGGCGTGTGAGAGACGGCATGGGGGGGGGGGGGGGGGGGGGGGGGGGGGGGGGGGGGGGGGGGGGGGGGGGGGGGGGGGGGTTAAACACTGACATGCTCCAGAATTAGTGATAAAAGTGGAGCAGGGAGGGCTCAGCAGGACTAAGCGTGGGAGACAGGTGTGTGTGTGTGTGTGTACTGGTACACACAGCATGAGCATAAAATTCACTCAAGTTTATTGCAAATATTTTACCTCATTAAATACATATGCAAACTGTCATACTGTCCTGAACTGAATGTGTGGTAGCAAAGGGAATGGTTACTTGTATATTGTTTGAAATGGATTTCTAGCTGAAATTTAACAAGTTTTTTTGAACATTTATTTTCTGATGAATGGGTTCTGGATGTTGAACAGGATAAGATGTGGTGTGCCATACAAAATGATCCTACTTTTGGGATGTTTTTCTTATTTTGTTGTATTTCAACCTGGTTTTAAAATTCAGATGTTTTTGGACTTAATCTGATTGATCTTCACAAAAATGGTTCATAAGTGGTGAAACGAAATCTAGGCATTAGGGTGCAATAACTCCACTTTGGTGTCCTCTGTCTTGTAGTTTTTCCAGATGCAGCTTTACGAATCTCAGCCTGAAATGTAGCGTGTGGGATCTGTTTTTTTGTGTGTAAATTTTCTGACCTTGCGGTAAACTTGTGTGGACATCTACACCTGGGATGATTGGCAACTGTCTTGAGTTCTTGCCACTTGTGGTTAATGTTCCTCAGGCTAGAATGCTGATCTTTTAAGTGGCTGGGAATGGTTTTATAATCGTACCCAGATTGATGTGCACCATCAACTGCAACACACCAGCCAAACAGTTACCTGACTGTAACTGTTTGGCTGTGTGTGTGTGTGTGTGTGTGTGTATTTTTATATATATATATATATATATATATATATATATATATATATACACACACACACACACACACACACACACACACA
>JAOWBL010000014.1:7860026-7874306 GCA_028564865.1 Zenarchopterus dispar | reverse complement strand
ATATATATATATATATATATACACACACACACACACACACACACACACACACACACACACACACACACACACACACTAAACAAACAATAAAATAAAAAGCCCAAACCTGTTCCTCAACCCTCCCTACCCATGAAACATGATACGTACAGACTATATATATATATATATATATATATATATATATATATATATATATATATATATATGTTTTTCTGAGGCTGTAGTCACCCAACAAGACCCACTGTGATGGTTTACTCCCTCCCTTTCAAAAAGAAAGTAAATACATACAAACTTATAAATTTGTGATGCAATCCTGAGAGAGCTATGTCACTGCTACTGCTTTCAAACACAAAACCAGCTTATTTTATGATTTACAGTGCAGCAGGAGAAAATGTGACCATTCTGACGGACATTTAACTGCCACTGAAATTAGGCTAGCCAATATCCATCACTGTGTTTATTGGGTAACTTCAGAACCTCTAGACTCTTCTTCATCATGAAGTTGGCAGGCTGCTCCTGTAACCTCTCTCTTCATTCATGATTCTACATCTAAACTGCTCACAGAGCTGTGGGACTTGCCGACCGGCTGTTTGTCCATATGGAACTGCACATATCAAAATATGTCCAGCTCTCTCACCCACCTCCAAATCAAGAGAGGCTGAGACAGAACCCACCTGGTGCTTTCCTTCAATGATAACTCAGAGTGGGCAGCACCAACTGACCCACTCCTGTGGACTTTTCTCACAGGAGCCGACTTTCCAATGACTGTTGTCTTATTTTTTATTTTTATTTTTTTAAATGACTGTTGTCTTATATGAACCTCTCTTGGCTGTTATACTTAAATGATGATTATCATTGATTTCATGAATATTTTTGTAAGACATTTCACTTCATCAATCACTTGCTATTTGCATTTCTAGATGCTTCATTCATGGAGTCTTTATATACTGAACATAGCAAGTGCTGTGTGAGTGAATGATAAACACATTGTCATGTGCTTTGTAGAACTTATACAAGCCTTCAAAAGGTGCAATATAAACACTGACTACTTAGGAACTATCAGATTATGGTAAAAGTTCTGGAGCATAGATGATCATTTGGTTATAAAACACATGGAAAACCTTGAATATCTTACAGAGCACCATTAAATCCTTTATTAGATAATGGAAACAATATGGTATGACAACAAACCAGCCAAGAAAGGTCAGACCACCAAAACAAACCAGACAAAACGGGCTTAATCAGAGACGTCAACAAGATATCTGTCCCTAAGTCCAGAGGATGTATTTTTCTCAAGGCTGACTTTGTAGAATATAAGTCTTTAAAAAATTAAATTAAAATTAAAAAAAAAAACAAAATCTTTCCAAGTAAACAAACTCTGGTCCATTTAAAGTGGACCAAACAGGGCTGGTGGGAATGCACCCTTAATCTAGTGGTAAAACAACACTGGAGTGGTTTAAGTGAAACACTAAACCTTAAGTGAAAACAGTCAAACATTTTGTACAATTTTGTCAAGACTTAAGTCTGATTCAGAATCTTTAACATAACTTGAAAATGTCTCTACATCGACTGGACTTATTCAGCTTGAAGGAGCTGGAGTGGTTTTGTCTTGAGGAATAGGGAAAAAACTTAATTAACAGATGTGTCACACTTATAAAGACAAATCCTAAGAGACTTGCTGCTGAAACTGCTGCAAGAGGGGTTTCTACAAAGTATTTCGTTTCATAGGATGAAGACTTTTTTCTTTTTATTAATTTTTTACACAATTACAAATATTTTGCAACTTTGAAGTATTTGGCATCAAATGATTCCTCTTCAAAAGAAAATAATAAATGTCAAAGTGGGTGAATTCTTTTAAAAGGCAGCACACATATACACAGAAATAACAGCGATTCTTTCAGAATGCTTGAATGTTAATACACCTTGATAGTCCTACAGTAAGTTGAGGCTGAAGTCATAAAATATGTAGTGATTAAAGTAAATTATTGAAGCTTTAAGCAGTTGAAGGGATTTGTTAGTCTGTTCTTGTCTTAAAACAAGTATAAACTGTTGATAAAAAAGGGTACGTATCAGTGTTTGTATGTTTTTATAAGATATTCATATTCACAAACAACAGACAAGCCACGGTAACTTACATGAAGTTTCTTATACTGGTTTTGGCTGTAGAAGTCAAGACTTCCTTCATTTATACGACACTGTCCAAAACTTACTTTATTACTCAGTAACTAACTAATTTTCTCTTCCATCCTTACTTTCTTGAGTGTCTTAGTTGACATGATATCCACTGTAGTTAATATGAGCTAATTTAATCGTGACTGATGTGTGACATTGTGCCGTAAAGCGGTTACAGTAAAATGCGATCTAGACAGGAGTTCAGAGTTACTTTTGCTGGTTTTTGTTGATAACAAGGATGAGAGACTTTTATAGGCAGAAAAACACCTTCTGAAAGCAATCTAATATTGCTTCAAATGAAACTTAAAGTGACATTTTAACATGGACAAAATCCATTTGTGTTGCTTTAGATCTTTAAACATCCTTCAAACTTGGTCCTAGGAGGTTTAGAGACATTTTAAAAGTTTATACTTGCTTATAAGGTTTGGTTTAAGATTAAGTTATTGGTAGTTTTAGAATAAGGGCCAAGTTAGGTATTCATTTGTGGTGGATAAGGTTAGGTTATTGGTCTTAATAATACCATCTGTCAAGGGAGTCTCAATGAAGATATTGAGTGTGTGACAAACATATATATGTGTATATAAAAGCGTTCTCAAGTGATTCTCAATTTCATGCTCTATCATTTTCCCTTTACTTTAGGGTTTGTGTTTTTGCTCATGTTTGTTAGTAATGAACATAATATCCCATAAAGCTGTTACAATTTTATTAGAAAGTTTAAAAGCAGGAATATAAAATATAAAAATAAATGACTCATTACTCTAAAAGTTGGGACTAGAATCAAGAATTAATGCCAAATAGATATTGATATTGAAAATGTTTTGCTTTTACTGCATATAGTTTGTTTGCCTGTGAGCGGGACAAAACCTTTGATGTTTTCTTCAAAATAAAGTAAAAAGTATTTAAAATTTCAAAAGGCGCCAAAAAAAAAAAAAAGTCCATAATAGTTCATGGATCGATTTTGGCCTAAAAACATTTACAAAAATAAATAAAAAAAGGGGGCACGTAAAGTGACTAAGACTTAATTTGAAAGGACATTAACTTTGATGTGCCAATTTTTTTTTTTTTTCAGTGATTGGAGGATGGAGGAGATTGATGAATCTATTCACTATAAGTCAATGTTGACTATACCTTGTTGCACATGAACTCCTTTTTCTTCTTCTCCCACAGTTAACTTAGCCGTGACACCAAACAGTTTTCCCAGAGATATTTTTGAAGACAATGCAAAGACAACACGTGCCTTCCCTTCCTAAAACTCATCCCTATTCATATTTGGCCTGGAAGCACTGGAGCCAGGTCAGGATGACCCAGCATCACATACATGGCATGTCTTCATTGGGAAGATCTTAAATATGCTCTCAGGAAGATAGAGGCACTAGAACACACACACACACACACACACACACACACACACACACACACACACACACACACACACACACACACACACACACACACCTCAAAGCCATAAAAATAGATTGTGAGTGACTCAGCCGTTATGTAAAGTCCATCTCTGATAGGGCCGCCTGGGGCTGTTTATGTCAGTTTAGCTTGACGGCACTGGAGCTGAGCTGACACATGTCTGCTGTGTCCATGTTTCGATACACACTCATGCAACCATGCACACGCAAGTTTTCCCAGAATATGCCTGGAAGCTTTGCTCTGTCTTGCGCTTCCTTCTTTTCTGAGTCTTCACTCCCCAGTGTCTGCCCTCCTCCTCTATGAACAAAGCTGTGATATAGTCAGCGCAATGATCTCCCTGCTGTCCAAACAGCACATATTATTAGCATTCGGGAAGAATGGGACAGAAGCACCATGTTAGACATGAATCACATCTGCCATCACATTGTCCAGGTGGAAAGGGCAATCTTGATCTTTCCGCCTGGATGGGACTTGGTATCTTTGCATAATGTTATCTTCATTAAAGTAGACATATCATGACTTTTTTTTTAAGTTGACACAGTTTCCTGAGGTCTTAATGAAAAGTCTGTAACATGCTTTGGTCAAAATACCACAAAGATACAGTTCAGAAGCTCCCACTTTAAGCGGGTCTTTACTGTTTTGCTCAGGGGGATGAAGTCAGCCAATCCACTTGACCCCCTTATTCCACAGGGGCTGCCTCTATTTTGAAGTTACTGTCTTCCAGGATACAGTAAATTTGGGATGCTGATGCAGATAAAAAAGCTGGACAATTATGCTCTGATCTAGATCTGTGATGTCACAGTACCCTGAACATCCCGTAATGGCTCACTGCATGACACATTTTACGACTGAAATAGCCACAAAGAAAGTGACAAGATTGTGTTTTGTTGGATATTTTGAGTAGATAATAACTTCAATTACTCAATTAAATTGTTTCAAGCACAAAAAAAGTGTTTATTTTTTCATGGTATGTACACTGACTTTATCTATTGTTAATGAATCATGAACGATAGCGATTTTAATATTAATGAACCATCACAATCATTTTCCATATAAACAGGTTTCTTCACTTATCATCCTGTGTATGACTTGAGATGTGTAACCCCCAGGTCCCACCAGGCATCGAAAGCATTGCATGTTGTGAATCTTGGCGATTCTAGTCACTGCAAGCGGTTTCAACAGAAGTTCCTCAGTGCAAATTAGAAGTGTCCCAGTACCTTCTGCTCTGCTTCACAGAAGATGTACACAGTCATTTTTGGTGCTCAGCCACAGCTAAGCACCGTCAATTTACAAATGGCATATTGAGTAGGCAAAAAGTCAGACACAAGAATGGCACCGGGAATCTGATTGACTTTCACAATGAAACACTAGGTAACTTGTACATCAACATTATGTTAACTCGCACATGCTGCAGATTGACAACTAAGATGGTGTCAGAAGAAATTGCTACAACGTATGAGTAGAGCAGTACATTAGAAGTATTTTTTTGACACAACCATACTTTTCATACTAATACTAGCAGAAAGAACTAGACGTGGAGAGAAATATGTCTTTACATAAGTAGATGACTGCAGGATTCTCACCTGATTGTGAAACATGTCAGGTAAACACGCATTCTCACAAAACGGTGATGCTTGAAAGCATTCCTCTTCTTAAACAATTCAGGTGGGACCTGAAGATGGAGTGAGACCACTGTTTAGCCAGACTGCGGTGCCTCTGCTTCAGGTAGAACCGAGGGGTAATATCCAATGGGCTAGATCTACCTTTCTAGTCTGATGTGAACCATAAATTTAATTTAATTACAGTTCCTTGACTGAGCACTGGGGGCTGGCTCCAAAAGTGAGTTAATTTTCATTGACTTTCATGTTAAAATCTCCAACCTTATAGCAGAAATAAACATATTTACTGGCTGGTTTAGAAAACTGTTTTGGTCTAATTACTAGTCTTTCGATTGATAAAAGGCATAGCTATTGTCTCACTATCACCACTTTAGCTACTTAGCACTGTATTGACCTTTGTGCTGTGGACCTAATAGGTCATAGTCATTATTTTGAAGAGAAAACTTTTTATTGTGCTGTTAATCGTACCTCTGGAGAGCCTCTTCAATTCCCCAGGGCATCATCACACTGGGTCCCGGCATTTCCAGCCAAGCTGCCCTCCAGGTAGGCTATCCTTTTAGACTGGCTAACTTTGCTCTGACTTCTGCGGAGACCCGGTTATGATGAAGGAACTAAAAGGGACTTCAAAGCCACGCCAGCTCAAATGTGACCACTAAAAGAAATGAAAGGTCCCGTCATGGACCTCCACTGGGAGGTTTGCAGCTCCCCCACCGAGACTCGGCTGCCATCGTTTACCGCCAAACATGTTGAGGGTCCTGTTCAGTTGGACTCCGGCCCTTCCTCTTTTTTAATTCCAGCTTACTAATTTCAAATGTCATTTCAGAGGCGACATCAGAAACAGTGATGGACTGACGAATGTAACCAGAATGAATGTAAAGTAACGTTAGTTGGCTTTAGAGATGACCACATTTAAAGCTCTAAAAACAGTGCTGCTAGTCATCAATGCCACATATAATCACTCCAAGTATCTCATATCCCTCCTAGTTTGAAATCTGATATCATTTTATTTGATGCAACACTTAAAGTGTATTCATGTAATTGGATGACTGAGTAAGCAGAGCCTATTTTTTTTGGAAGAGGTTTTAACAGAGCGATAGCTGAAGTACCACCTTACAGATTAGTATTCACCTAATCCTGGAGTGACAGGAGGGATGAGAGCAAGACATGAAAGAGTCTCCTGGCAGCCCTTTCTCAGTGACAACACGTTTCAGACAATGAGAAGCACACACACTGACTCGCGGACTGTTAAATTAAATGTTTTAAATACTGTGTGCGTACATTTGTCTCACTTTGAGCGAGTTTGTGTATGTGTGTGTTTGAGAATGTGTTGGTGAGAGTTAATGACAGTCTTAATTGGTGCAAGCAAATATGCCTCCCACCGCTCCTCATTCTGCATCTGCTAATAGAAAGACATGAACTCCTTCATGACAGTCTGAAAAAAAGACACTGAGATGTGTTTGATGAACATGAGAGTGTAGATTTTTGTCCCCGACAAATAATGACATCCATGATGTGCACACAACTTGCATGCATCATAATATAAAATAGATATGAGCTCCAGGTAACCATGCAGTTGTAGTATCCTGCAAACTGAAGTTTCTGCAGTTCATTTTTCTTCTTTTTGTGCCCTACTCTCCTTTGTTCCTGTAAACTATGGTCTAGAAATTAAGCACAATTCTGATGTATTAACTGTTCCTCGTTCTAGATGTAATTCAGGAAGCTGTCGAAAGATTTTAGAAAGGTTTTACAGTATCCAGCCTGAAAACTGAAGGTAAAAACCAAAGATTGTAAGTAAAAAAAAAAAACAAAAAACTGCCCCCCCCCCCCATTTTGTTTGGACTAACCCTGGTTACTGTCTCAGATTTGCAAGGCACTGTGACATTACAGAACCAGATCAGAGTAGAATTAACCAGCTTTCTGGTCTTTTTCTTTATCCTCAGTTAACACCATGTTCTGTTTGCTGTAAATTAGAAGTGTATAACAGAAAGCTATGAGGTCTCAGTAGTAGAGGAGGGGATGAGTGGAGTTGAGTTTCTCATCCCATGGTTGAAAAGGGAGCTTTAAGCACCACATCCATGTAGTATGTTCATAGAAATATGTCGGCAATTTCAGGAAATTGTGACCGCTTGTGAAAAATGACACAATATGTCTCCTGTAAGTTATTCGTTTGAAAACTAATGTAATATTTATTTACTTCTGTTTTATAAGCCTTGTCTAAAGCTGTTTCAAGCCCCCCGCGGAGACCGCCACTGACTCTGAAAACCTCAGGTTCTAAACAAATCTAGTGCTAACTTCTAAGTAGATACAGAATTAAACATGAAACCTTTCAACCTTCCCGATAATTGTGTCATTATCTCTATTTGTTAATAAGAAAAAAAATGTTGCAACATTGAAGCCTATGAGCCAAAACTGAAGACACAGATGTGCCTATAGGACAGATCAGAATAATATATAACTAAGGTCCCAGTCTGCTTTATACGTCTAGTGTATAATATGTCGCCTACAGCATGCAAAAATCTCAGGTTTCACTTTTAGTGTTTACAAACTGGCCTTTGACTTCTCCCCATGTTAAAAACCTATGAGGGCTTCAGCTGAGATGACACAACAATTACCAAATCCACCCACTGCCTTTTCCCACCCACGTCTCCAAGTGCATATCCAGCCATCCGTGGAGGAGCGATCTCTCTCTGAACTGCTTCTCCTGGGGTTTCCTCTCTATTTTTTTCTTCTTCTTCCTTTTTTCTAATCTAAGTACCAGTGTTTTCTTTTTTCTTTTGAGGGCATTGGGAGGAGGTCTTTGTCTTCATAGAGAGCTGACCACTTGGGCTGGGATGTAACCCATAATGCTGTGTGTCAATATAACCTTTTGAGCCGCTTTATATGATACGAGGCTCTACAAGGTAACAGCAAACAAGTAAGAGCAACACTGCTGCTGAGTAAAGGCAGTATTCCCATGATGTAAAAACATAGATCTCAATAAAAGTAAAAATAAAACCTAAATTTTAGGCCTAGACCTGAAGATTCAAATACCTGGGTATTTGTTAGTTTGGTGGATATAGAGTTTTCTACATGTTCATTTTCTTTTGTTCAGAATAAATAATATAATACACTCTCTGCTTGGCCACAACCAGACAGAGCTTTCACTCACTGGCAGTCATGAACGGAGTAATGCTTCAGTTCACTTTGGCTGTTAAAAACAAGGCAGCCTGCAGTAGACTTCAGCTGTGGGGCTCCATTTAAAATTCAGTGATGATAAGATAAAAGAAGTCTGTCAAAGATGCAATCTGACCGACCACAGTGGCACAACAGCCTTGAAAAAACACCTGGATGCTCTAAATACTAATGGTATTCGATCCAACCTGGACTATAGAGGACGGGTTAGTTAAACTTTCAGTTTTGGCTTCTTTTTTTTTCACAAACACGTAGAAAAATGAAGATTAATGCAATATTTGCACGGAGGAACAAACAGTCCCTAGTAAATTTATAAGCTGAGCATTTTACAAATACGTTGATGTGGTTCAGGCCTTTGTATTTTGGATTAAAAATTTTTTCAGTTAAAAGTGGAGCATATACCAAAACAAGGCTGTAGAGGATGTTCATTACTCAAAAGCATCTTCCTAGTCTTGCCTTCAGGACTCTTGAATGCATTATCCCTGTGATATATCACAATGGAAGTAAGTGTAGACAATATTATTGTAATATTGCTAATTTGTTAAAATGGACACAAATGTATGACAGAAAACGGTTAAAGTCGTAACTTACATCTGCCTAACTTTGTGACTTCATTATTGTAACTGTAGTATCTGCAGTGTTATAACTGACAAGGAGACAAGGAGACCATCAATATTACTCTTTTACTCTTGAGACACTGACTTTTTTGTTTTTCTTTTTAATCTGATCAGCTCTCAACTTCTGAAAACCTTTGTTCTTGCAAAAAGCCCAGCAGCCTCTCTGCCTTAAATAAGTAGCTTCTTTATGCAACTTATAAAAACAATAAATGACAAGACTGTTGATGGCTACAAGGAAAGTTGATGAAACTTGCCATTGTTGCCTCCCGGAGAATTAGTCCAAGTACATAGGTCTCTCTGAAAAAAAAAATAAATAAAAAAATAAAATGATGTTTTAACATTTTTAGTTAAGCATTTATTTAATAAATAAAATACTGAATTAAATTAAGACATTTTGTTGATAGGAAGATTGTGCTGACTCTGGACAGAGCCATCCAAATCATATCTCCCAGTTTCTCATGTTAATATTCACTACAAAATTTTATAATCAGAATACAAATATGAAATTAAAGTCAGTGTATGCAGAAATACCACATCTGAACACAAGGGGAAGCATGTGACATGACTGCATGCTGTTCACTTACATATGAGTGCTATCCCAATGTTTAAATAACTTTGCGCTCTTACTGGGCATTACGTTGACCAGCTTTTTTTTCTACGGCTGCTCTGGTAGTATTATTGTTAAGTTACCGCTAGTATTTGACTTTCTGCTGATTGTAGATTCCATGCAAAATTAACTCAATTTTCCTTGTTAAACTTGTAATCTCTCCTGTTTTTGTGAGAGTTTAAAACTGCAGCATTGTTGGTACCTAATTCAGACCCTCATGCTTTTTTTAAAAACTGAAAATGTAGCAAAAGAGTATACTGTCACTTCTGTGGCATCAACAAGATACCAGCCATTGAGTCCAGCGTTTTACACTCAATCTTTTCTTTTTTTTCTTTTTGCAAGGACATAACTATAAGCATAAATGAACTTAAATACTCAAAATCAAAAGTATAAGTGCACATGTGTGCAACTTGGAGCACAGTCTAAGTGTCAGTCATGACTTAACACAGAGAAGTGCTCTCTAGTGGAACAAAATAGTATTATAAGATGTTGTGGAGAACAATTTTTTCAGTGTTATTTTATTCATTCATTCATTATTTTTTTTGTCAACATAGCAGTTCTATATGCTCCCATGTGGTCAGTAGCTGTATTGTTACATAGAGTGGCTTTAAGAATAATTGCAACTGAAAAAAAAATCTGCAAGACTTCTGTCATCTTCAGACACTGTGTCATTAAGAGACACAGAGACCACAACAAGACACAGGTGTCAACAATCAGGACAGAGGAACTCAGGGGAATTCAAACCTAAACTAACACACATTTACTCAGATATATATTTTAAAATATGACAACCCGTGAACTCAGAAAAGACCAGGTGAGGCAGAGGTAAAACAAAACTGAAGAATCTTAATAAGTCAAAAAAGCAAAAAGCAAATCAAGAACTAATCTAGAAAAATTCAGGAGATTAACAAAACAACTCAACTCAAGTCCCAGCAGTAAGACAACTAAACACAAAATGGAGGTCATTTAAAACAGATTACCAAGCGTAGATTACCAAGCGTATTTTAATCCTATTTTTCTTATTTAGTTTTAGACTCAGGAAAAAAAAGTCACAATTTTCCTGCTTTGCCAAAAGAACAAACGATACACTGAGTGTACAACTTAACCTGTCTGCACCGCCACCTTTGCAACTTGGTTCATTTATTCCAAACCAAACAAGCCTTATTTGTATGTTTGTTTATATACACATATAATGGTTCAGGCTGACAACTGACTGGAAGCATGTCTATATTTGGATAAATGATGCCATAGTGTTTATTCTAAAATTATAAGGTAAGAGTTTCAAATGAGCATGAACTAGAAAACGTTGCACTTTTCTTTTTTTCTTTTTGCCTGACTCCTGCTATAATGATTTCCTTTCCATCTACCTTCCTTCGCCTTGTTTTTTTGAACATAAGTGAAGCACAGTCAAAAATAAGTACAAACATGCCATGTGCTTTACTTTGCAATCACATGTGTCTTTCTGACATATGGAAGCATATGCATTGTATCCTTATTTGCAACACATTGTGTAGTTTGCAGCTTCGTTTGTCAAAGTCTGAGCTTTGAGTCCAACCTTCACGTCTGCCTCTCAGATGGAGAAGGCTTGTCGGGGAAGAAGGAAAAAAAAAAAAGCTGTACAAGCTGCAGCTCAGCCTGCCAGAAGAGACAGCATTGATTCACACAAGCTGTTGCACTCTAGAGACCAAATTGCCCGTGACACACACAAAGAATTCCCTCTTTTCACAATATGACACTTCACCTGCCATCTCCCCTGTGTGGCCCTTGATAATTTAAAAAAAAGTGGTGAAATGTTAAGAAATAGGAAGTCAAGACGTTATCTGAAAATTCCCAGAGACATTTTCTGCTAAAAATATCCAGCATCCTCAGCTTTCTATTCTTAGGAGAATTTTATGTAAAAACATAAAATGAAAAAAAGATTACATTTTAACTGGCAGCACTCGTTCGCATGCAGAAATCCCACTGATTGTTGCCAGCCTGGATGATATAAGTTGTGCTTTGCAGTCAGCTACTGGTTGTCAAAAAAACACTGGGTGACTGTTGGTTGTAGCTATTTTGATGCCGTTCAAATTCGGTTTACATCACACACTCTCCTGCCAGATACTGTTCCCAGCACGTCTCCTGTGTGTCTTCATTTCTACGTGTGCTTTAGCGGCTGTGCAGTTACGTGTGTGTCCCGATGTCCCATCATCCCAAATAATCATCCCACAGTCATGCGTGAGATGCGATTTCCTTTAAACAATAGCCGGCCAGTTCGCTTTGCTGACCCTCAGCCTCTCAGCCTCCCCGGCTAAAACAGAACCAACATTCAAATATGTGCACAAAGAGATACACTCTCTTGGCCTGCATTCACAGTAACCGATGCACATGTAACACACAAACACACACACACACACACACACACACACACACACACACACACACACACACACACACACACAGAGCAAGCCTCTACAGTTCAGCCTTCATCAGGGTAGTGGTGATGACACAGTCTCTTTGTGTTGCTACTTATTTAACTGCCTTCTAGAGGGGACTTTAATAACTAGGGCCAACTGCTTGTCAGCACTGCTATTCTAATCTGACCTTAAATAAACGATTGGGGGCAAGACACAACTTAATAATAAAGATTTTCTTGGCAGAAAAATAGCAGCGTTAATGTGAATGCCCCAGGCCTGTCTTTAAAAGCGCTCATTTAAATAGTTCTGCACTGAAACTAAGGAGAGTTTGGATGCCAGATACGTTGAATTCCAGTGATTATTCTGCTATATCCTTGTCAGCCAAACACAGTCTTCCACTATAACAGGAAATTTTATTGTCATTGAGAGGAATCATAGCGAAATACTTGGACTCAAATGATCACACAAACAGCGGAAGCGCTAAGGTGGTATATCAGAGTTAAAGTGGGCATGGCTCGAAACCTGAGAGCCCCACTGGTAATGTGATAAATTTAAAACAAGTGAAAATTTAGTGTGGTGTGACAGGATGTGATATTGTAGTTATGTAATCATTGACATAATTGTCATGTGATATGTCAGCAACACATAAGAGCAACAAAAATCCAACAAAATTGGAAAAAAAATCAAGAAAGTGCTGAGTACTCAACATATTAGGAAATTTCACTCTACATGGTTTGCTTTAAGTGTTTAAGTAATAAATTTGAACATGGTTACACCACATTTCCTGCATTCATTTGAATGAGAAAGTGTATCCAGACCTTTGATTCGTGGTGTATATATTAATACAAAGGGGTTTGGAGACTAGTTGGGTGCTGTCAAATTGCGTAGGATGCAATTTTCCTTTGTCTGTCAGTCAGATAGTGTGAATGCAACAAAGACTACAAGATTCCCAATTACAAATTAGTAAACCCTTTAGAATGGACAACACAGTAATTTCTGGACGCGTATAGTAGTGCAGTGTGAACTCGGTCTATCTACCGTAGAACTATTGGCATGCTGTGCTAAACAGGCATTCACAGAAGCAAATTGCAAAACTGAATCATTTTGAAAAAAAAAAAGTCATGACATCAATGATCATTATTGGCAAGTGTCAGCAGGTGAGCGAGCTGGACATATTGTGGTATGTACGGTTCTATATGAGGCTGCTGGCGAGAAGTGCAGCTCTTGTGGGCAGGTTGGATGTGAAATTAGTAAAAACAAAACACAGGTGACAGCAACAGCGACCTGGCTTCACCTGAGAACAAAGAAGAGGCTAGAGGTTCTGAAATATCCCCTTTAGTACAAATTCATCTCAATGGTGGCTACCGTTATTTTAAAAGAAAAAAATAGGGTCCTCCTTCCTGATGTGCTCCTGACAGCAATTTTGATTTGTGTGTACATTTTTTGAGGCATGTTGTCATCTTTGAGCAGTGAGGGGTCATTCAGCTGAATTAAATTTTGGTTAGGTATGATGGTCATGCATTGTTTTTCCCTGGGATTTTATTTTTAATCAAATTAGAAGTCACAGCTCCAGCCACAGACAAGTGTGTTTTACAGAAGTAAAACTAAATGAAGATTATTCCTGTGAACATTTATGTATGTCACATAAAGTTTGAGCACCTCTTCTTAAAACTGTTCTGTGAACAGTTAAATTAGAAGACAAATTAGTTTACAAGAGATATTAAATTAAAGGTAGATCCCACTTTTTAATATTTTAAGAAATAACTGTGTATGGTTTGTTTTGTGAAATTTTAGAGTGAAACTAAATGAAAGGATAACTCTGCTAAAGCCTGAGTACCCAAATCCATAGATATTGATTTGGTTGTTAAGGCCTTGGCTAGATACATATCTAATAATGAAGGGGTAATCCGGTTTATTTGAAGTGGAGATGTTTGAAATAAATTCCCCATCTGTTCCTTCGGCTACTATCAACATAGCTATTTTCACCTCAGCTTTTGTAGAAGTACATTTCTTGCTTAAAGGCAGCTGGATAAATTAATTCATAATTTTAATTGAGTACATCTATCAAACCATTAAGGACAAAATGTTCTCTCTAAACCTTGACTTTGCTCACCTGCTCAAGTGTGACTTTATTTTCAAACACAGATGATGTAACTTATAAGCAAAATGTAATGACCTGAATAATGATTGTGACTTAAAACCAGATTATATATATATATATATATATATATATATATATATATATATATATATATATATATATATATATATATATATAT
>JAOWBL010000014.1:7824680-7859926 GCA_028564865.1 Zenarchopterus dispar | reverse complement strand
TATATATATATATATATATATATATATATATATATATATATATATATATATATATATATATATATACACTAAAAAGAAAACATTGCTCTAATATTTTGTTGGACCACTGTGATTGTAGCACATATTCGCTGCGGCATCATTCTGATAACCTTCTACAATGTCACAATATTAATTTCCGTCCAGAGTTGCATTAATCTTTTGCCAAGATCTTGTATTGATGATGGGAGAGTCGGACCAAAGTTTTCTCCGGTCCATCCCAAAGATTCTCAATGGTGTTAAGGTCTGGAGTCTGCAGTGAATTATTCATGTGTGAAAATGATGTCTCATGCTCCCTGAACCACTCTTTTAAACTTTGACCGCAATGAATCCTGGGATTGTCATCTTAGAATTTCCCCTTGCCATCAGGGAAGAAAATGATCTATTGATGGAATAACATGATCGTTCAGGATATTCAAGTAGTCAGTTGACCTTATTCTTTGGCCACATTACGTTCCAGAAAGTAGACCAGACCATCTGAAGCAACCCCAGCTCAGTCCTCCCACAGGCCTTAGCAGTAGAGGATGATGGGTGCATCGCTTCATCTGCCTCTCTTCTTACCCTGATGCCCCCATCACTGTGGAACTCTGGGTAAATCTGGACTCATTAGACCACATGACCTTCTTCCACTGCTCCAGAGTCCAATCTTTCTCCTCCCTGGCAAACTGAAGGCTTTTTTTCTTCTGGTGAAACTCACTGATAACTGGTTTTCTTAAGGCTACACAAGTGTTTACTCCCAATCCCTTGATTTCCCTTTGCATTGTGGCAAAATGGCAAATTCTTTTACTTTCACTATTAAACATAGTAGTGAGTTCTACTGTTGTTTTTTTGTTTGTTTGTTTTTTTAATTTACCAATCAAATATCCAATCATTCAAGGGTTGTTTTTTTTTGTGATCATACTTCTTCCTCAAAGATGATGGTTCCCTACTATCGTTCTAGTTTTTATTAAGGCATTGGACAGTTCTTAACCCTATTTTAGTAGTTTCTGCAATCTCCATAGATGTTTTTTTTCTTGATGGATGCCAATTATTAGACCCTCTGAAACAGATAAACATCTTTTTCACGACGACAAGGCATGAGAAGCTACTCGCTGCATCATTTAGGGTTAAATAGCTTGTTGCCACTAATTATCCAATAGGCAATTACCTATTTGCTTTGTTAAATCCAGGTGGTGATTTTTTAAAATTCTTTTTTTAGATTTTAGAGTTTTAGATCATATTGTAGAAATGATTACTGAAAAAAAAAATTTTGTGATTTCTGAATTTTCTGGTCCATATGTCATGAGGATATTGCACTAAGGCATCTACCAAAAAAAGAATTTTTAAAAATAGAAAAAAATGTCTTTGTTTTTTAAATATTTCCTGTGTACACAACATCAGTTCTATAAATGTCCTCCTACAAACAAAAAACCCTGGAAAGGACTTGAAACATCTTACTTTACTTATATGACAGGTCTGTGTGTGACTTTGCAACTTGTATCTCTACACTTGTCTTGTTTTTTAGGTTACTTCTGACAGAATCCTGCTACAGTGACCCAGTTTCTCCACAGACATTGATAAATTTTCATCCATGTGCTTCCTGCTGTGTTCACTTCCTCACATGCCTGTCTTAGAGTGCTTTGCGAATTGGCGCCATGCAAAGTGTTTTACAATAACCCTGAAGTGATTCTTGCATGGGGAGGCTGAGATGCCTCAGTTGCATAGCCAGCTAATGTCAAACTCACCAGAGCACCTCACTGCGTGACTCATAAAGATATTATTTTTGAAATGCTAATGAGGCGAAGATTATACAGAGTGGAAGAGCAAGATAGAGAGGAACAGAGAGACAAAATGAGAGATTTTCTATAGCTCGGTGGGTGTTTTGCAGGGCTCGTAGTCATAAGATTTCTGCTGAATGTAGGATAGTTTTAAATTAATCTCTTTTTGCAGGATTTGGTGTTTCATGACTCTGCAATGAGTCAGACAGGGAGCGAAGCCTGCAGCACTCCGTGAACTCTTTCCTTACTTTTTTCACTCTCTCTTTCCTTGTCGCCTCTCCAGCGCAATGAAACGGGGATAAAGTAGGTTAAAAAGAAGGTCAAACATGTGTGGGCACAGTTAATCTAGTTTCTGTCATTCCAGGTCGATCAGATTCTCCTGCACCAGGAGACACTTGGTTACCCGTATTGGCAGAATGAATGTTATTTACTGCATCCCTGGTTGTTGTCCTGGTTGTGGTGAATAACTTTACAGTGATGCCATCTGAATGAAGAGACAAGACTATTGAGTCCCTCCATATATGTTACAATGAACAGCATGCATTCAGATTTATTAATTTGCCTATGGTGTTCTTTGTGACACTATCTTGCTGATATCCCCCCCCCCCCCCCCCCCCCCCCCCCCCGATTCTTAATTTCACCCAGTTTCTGCTTCCATTTATTTTCCTCCATCTTTTCTATCACCACCTTTCTATTTATCGTTGATTTCATCTGTCTCAGCACACCATTTTCTATTCATTCGCCACGTCTCCTTCCCCCCTTCTCTTCTCTCCATGCCACCCTGATTCTGTTCCTCACTTCATCTGGCGTGGTGAGCATGTGAAGGTCATTCTCGTTTTATGAAGGAGGGCTGCGGGGTGATGCAGCTAAATGCAATTGCTGCTCCGGACAGCTGCAGGAAGAAAGATGGATGAATGAATGGCTAATGGGAGCGGGAATGTGAAACGACAGACACAGGAAAGCCTGACACAGTTTCCTCCGATCTTCGTCTGCTTCCAGATAAAAAGACACTGCTGGCTTGTTTACCTCTGGCCTTACGTGTACTTCAGTGGCTAACGTCACAGTTGTGACTGGTTTCCATTAGAGGCCTTTTACTTTACATTCAGTGGGAAAAGATGATTCTTGTCTTTTTGTCGTTTTGACTTCAACCAGACTATTTGCTGAAACCTCCTTTAAATAAAAAATTACAGCTTTGAAATTTTCATATCAGAATCAGAATCAGAATCACTTTATTGCCATTGCCAGTAAACAGGTTTACAGACTAGGAATTTGCTCTGATGTAACGGTGCAGGTGAAACATATGATAAAGTGTACTCAAATGATTCTCTGCATTTTGTTTAATTGACTGTATCTGCAGCAACTATAGGTGCTGAATGCTGTTAGTTTGCCTGAAAACAACAGGATATTTTATTAACTAACTTTTTTCCCCTCTTTTTAAATGTCTTATCTTTTTTTTATGCTGCGTTAGGAGAAGCAGCATTCATGAGAGTTACAGTTTGCCCTTACAGCATGGAACGCAGCATGTTATTTTTCATTAGAAATTTCTTACTGTGACAATAAAAATCATAAAAATACAGTCTTGAATAATCTTGAATTACGCATTTTTTTCCATGCTGATAAGTGGTGTTGTTTTTTTAACCATTATACACAAAACTGCAAATGTTGAGATGAGATAGAAAAAGCCAAAAAGAAAGAAAGAAAAAAGACAGGCACTGATTGTTTTTTGCAGTATGAAGTATGAAAACATGTATGTATGTATGCTTGCCAAATGTCTTAAACTGTAAGTTTCAGAGTGTCTTGGTGTAATTTCATTAGGTGCATGATTGAATTCACAGTAAATAAAGAGCAGACATCACAGGAGCTTCCTTGATTTCTTTCTTCTTTTTTTCATTTTTTAAAATGTCTTAATACTCACACAGGCAAACTTTTCATAAGTAGATTGCTCCTCTACACTCAAAGGGCTGATCAACCCAGCCCATGCTTCTATCCTCACCTGTGCTCAGCTCTACCCCCATTTAGATGCTGTTCAGTTCAAAAACAACCCTTCTTCCAAATGTTTTTGTAGCGGTGGCACATCTGGCCAGTAAGGTGTCTGACTGATTTAAGAAGATAAACAATAACAGCAGAGGGGGCATGTAGCAAAGGAGTGCTCACCACAGCCCACAGAAACCAGATGATTTACACAATCTAACACATCTAAATTAAAACAACTTGAATGTGGTAGTTGATCAACAGTTGATCAAAATTGCATAATATGGAATCTTTTATTTTTAAATTTACTGGCTATTCATTTCTGCATTTAGGTGTAAACATTTTCAAAATAAAATGAAGACAATAAAGCTTTTATTACTTTGTAATACCTTGTCATCTGCTTTGTCGTCTATTCCTAGAACATTTAAAATCCGTTCTGATCACTGATGACACCATACAATGAAAAAAGATACTAGGCAGTGGACCATTCCAGGTCAAATATTTCATGCAAACATCTTAAGGTGTGGAACATTGTTATCTCCTTTTTCATTTAAAAATTCTCCACACACTCTTGTTCGAGACACATCAGTACTGCAGGCAGGTCAGTCCAATGGCCATAACCTCTTCTTTCTCAGCATGACTTTACACTGCAGAATGTGATTTTAAATTGTTGTAAAATGCAAGAACATCTCTGGGGAAAAAAAAGTCTTCATGAAGGTAACGTACATTGCTCTTACATCTCAACTACATTAAGTTTGCTGTCACAAAAGTGAACTTCATATGCAAGAATTCCCATCTGTCATGATGTAGTATCCATGATGCAGTATTCAAAAAAAAAAAAAGAAAAGAAAAAAAAGGGGACACAGAGAGACATAGCTTGTTAAATGTTGTCACAGTATCTGTTATAATCAGTAAAGACGAGAGCGACACACTGAGGTCCTTTGCCTTTGGCATGTGTCCCTGCACCTTTTCGGGTGAAAACAACCCATTGAATTAGACTGGTGGTAAATACAACTTCTGTTTGCTAATATGAAGGTGTTAAATAAAACGAGAGTGTTGCTTTGTACCTTTTCAGTGTCCTTAAAAGGCCAGTTAGGCAAACAGTTATATAATGTTGTTGCTGAGCAACTATCACCAGCCTTATGTAAAAGAAGAGCTCTTCACTGGTGCGAAAGCCAACTTGTTACAGTAAGTTACTGTTAGCGGACCTATCCTTTAATGACAAGATAATACCTGCAATTTCTTTGGTATATTGAATGTACTGTCTGTTCAATGCAGCGTCATGCATCACTGTGACTTTTAACATCAGAACAGATTAGTTTTGTGACTCTGGGTGCTGTCCTAACGCCAACTCACATGGCAGGATGACACCCTGAGATTAGACCAACGTTTTCAAGCTTGACACTGGTTAGTCAGGGAATTAAAAATACAATTTATGATGTTTGTTAATGCCATGTATGGGCATATTTTTTATGCTTTTTATTTTATCATCTCAATTTTCACTACATTTTCTACAAGGAAAATTTAAATACTTCTTTAAAAAACTGAACAAAACAGGGGCCTTAGCCATTTCATTTATTATATGAAGTTTTCCGACAAATGCAGTCATTGCTAATGGTTTATGGAAATACCCCATAATTCCTTAGGAACTAATCATTTTGATCTGTATAATGTAGTATACAGTGATAATGTCACATCTAAATCTAAAGTTTGACAAAATCAAAACAGCATGAAACATTTATATCTACACAAATATGTTTGTTTCAGTGAAAAAAGTGCTCAGGAATCAAAATCTAAACTGCTCAGGCAGTTGTCATTAATATGTAGCATGACTCTGTAAGAGCAACTTTGCTATTGCCCAACTGGAAGATGGTCACATGACTACGGCAATGGCCTTCCCCTGCGATGGTGCATTACTTTATGTGATATACCATCTAAGATTAACTTGTCAGCTACAATTTTTCCAAAAGTAGCTCACATTCCAGGTATACCAATATTGACCAGATTGTGTACTGGTAATTACTCACATCCTGCATAGTGTTGCATGGTAACAAAGCATATTAGTGATATAGTAAGCATTTTTGAAAACCACCTTAATTTCTTCTTTCTTATTAGTGCTTATAAGACAGCACAGTATAACACTGAATTGGAACTTTATGTGGAAGAGGTTTTGTATTCAAATTGAATGCAAAATATTGTCTAACCATCTTGTCAAGGAAATCCAACAAGTTGCTGTAGGAAGTGGTGTTCTGGGTTTCATTTGGCCCAGATCACAATCAGTTCTATGAATAAATTTATGTTTTCACAGCGTGTTGACAGGTGCTTGTGGGACTGCATTATGACAGAGGTGACAGCAGCATCAAACCAAGGACAGATTCTTGCTCGCTGCCACACACACACACACAATAAGGAGAAAACACACACACAAAAGAGATATGCTACCACTTGCTTATTCAATTTTTGGGCTGTTAACTCCAACATATCCTCATTTCAAACATGTCACATACTGATGCTTGGTCAAGATCCCTTCACTTCAGTTCCTAATAGACTGGTCACCTCCTTACTTTAACTTCTTGATGCACAGCTGACTGCTGTACAGTTGGAGATTGCCAGCTGTCCTTCTGTGGTTGTGACTGACCTGCCAGCTGTGCCGAAATTAAATTACCAGAGGAAAACATAATTCAGCATCGCTTGCTTGTCAACAAATATCATAGATCACAAGCAGAGGTCATTGGTGTGGCAGATGTTGAGCCAGCTGTTTTTCCTTTCTTTCTTTATGTCCTTGAAATGTTTGCAGATTATAAATTTTACTCACTTTTGGAGCTCTCTGTAACTTGAGGAGTGTTTAGTACTGAAAATCTGTTTTCTTGTCTTTTTTATGGTGTTGAATGGCTAGCTGTCACCACTTTACCATTTTGGTCTTAACTGAGGGTGGGTGGAGTCAGCACCTGGCAACATGGCATTCACTGTCAAAAATATACTGTATTTTCCGGACTATAGGGCGCACCGGACTATAAGCCGCACCCACCTGCCAAAACTAGCCTCTTCTTCTTTACATGGACCTGTAGCGTCTGTCTCGTTTTTGCATCTCCTGCGCCCCCTGATGGCCGTTGGCGAAGAAAACTCAATATATATCGTTGTATAAACCGCTGGGTTCAAAGTGTGGGAAAAAAGTAGTGGCTTATAGTCCTGAATTTATGGTATATATTTTTGAGAGCCCAATGGGTGACTTCTGTAGTCTGTTTTGTCCAGTTCTCCTTCTGTAATCTGTTCCTGACTCCATCTTTGAATTTCTAAATGGCAATCTTTGATTTGTGAAAACATTCTAGATTCTTCCATTTCAGTACAACATTTGTGATACATGTGTTTTCTAAATAATAATAATAGGATTCTTAATAGGATTCTAGAACACTGTTCACAGACTGAAAAAAAAAAGTTCTGGTATATTGTTTGTAGACAATGGTAGAATTCTAGAATGTGAATTAATTAAGATTTTAGAGTTCCAGTATTCCTTTAGTCTTCTAGAATTTCTTCAGTCTTTGTTTCGATCCAGAAATAGGACTGCAGATATTGGGAACGTCTTCCACTTCAGGGCTGCAGTTCTCTTAATTCCCAATAAATATGCTCATTGAATTTAAAATAGGCGTAGAACGTAAGGAACAGCGAGATCTATATAGACACATGCCTTTACAGTTCAGTGAAATACCATTAACTGAACGATGTTTATGAACTCTGAGCCCAAAGACTTAAGGATATTTTTCAAAGCAGAGTGACATTGTGAATTTGCATTCAGGTAATATTTTTCACCTCAATAAAAGCATAGTACCACCTAAATGTGCACATAACTCTGCCTTAAACCAAAAAAATTAAATAAATAAATAAAACGAAAACAATATAAACAAAAGTACTTTGGACGTTTATTACCTTAGTCTGCTTTCAGATTATGAAAGCAAAATTTATTAGGATGCAAAATTCAAATACAAAAGGAGTCACAGTGATAATTTCACATCTACATCTAATGTTATACAAAACCAAAATGGCACGAAACATTTATATCCAAACAAATATATTTGCTTTAGTCAAAAAAGCTACTCAAGAATCAAAATCTTACACGAGAAGTGAGTCACTGCAGAATACAATTATCACTTGTTCAGAGGATTGAAATAAACTATATGGATCAGCATCTGTATTTCTGTGGGCATCATGCCAACTGCTGCTAGGCGTACACCCCAGACTAAGCTAAAGTTATCTTGTAATTAGAGAGCAAAGAGTTAATGACCATAATTGTGAGAACAAAAACTGAAAGAAAACCCAAATGATGAAAATAAATTAATTAAATGTATATGAAACAGCACTCCAAAGGACAGAAGACTGTGCAATCTCTCAAATGACAGACACCACAAATCCTTGTTAAGTGGTTTGTGACTCACTGTAGACCAGGTTATGCAAAGGAGTCATCACTGTAGTGAATGTACGTTGTCTTAGTATTATATATGTTATATTTTTCTGATGAATACTTTATAAACTAGAGGGCTCTGTATGTGTAAAGTGAAAAAGGATCTGAGATTATGTGAGTCTGTAGTAATTTTAGTGCTATTAGGATCCACGTTTCCCTCCGTGCCCACTATTTCCTTCTAATATTACTGCGTTAGAGAGAAATGGTGGGTATCCGCGAGTGTATCCTTTTGTCCTCCCATCTATCCTTCAATCAGGGATTCAGACAAGGTCCATGTATCACTTAGCCCTGGGATGTCAGGCCTCCATTTCTCACTCTTGCTTGGAAGATTAATGCCTGTCTTAATCTTACACTGGGAGACTGCTAATAGGCGAATCTGCATATAGACAGACTTTCCTGAAAAACACAACACCCATTCTCGTAAAAGTTCCTTCTTTCATCTTTAGTTTGTTTAGTGATCAAAGAAAACACAAGCAAATTATGAAAAAAAAGATTTGAAAAATTACTTTTCCCTGTTTTATCTCTGTGTTTTTATTTTAATGTTCCACACATAGCTAATGTGCTAACTCAAGGAAAGGTCATGTCCAATTTGACTTCTGAGAAAACTGATCAGTGCATCTCAGAGACATCTGTTGGAAACATCTGTTCAGCACGCTGACCTCAAACCAGGCCAAAAAAAGACCTTCAATAAAATATGAGTAGAAGTGGTGGCCAGCTTGGAGGAAGGTTTGTCATTCCAGTGTCACTGCTTTATATCCTTGAAAACACATTCTAGACAAGAACGAATGATTATGCTCATATTTCACCTAATATCTACTGGCAATGAGATTAGTGGAAAGAGTCACTGCTCATTTACTCATTTGAAGCAGCAAGTAAAGACATATTACTCTGTAATTCATTAAATTAATACTACTGCACTGTTGCTGAGTCTTATCTCTATCAAGAAGGGATTCTTGTCTTTTCTTCATTAAGGCTGTAAAGGATGAGCAACCCAGCTCTAATTCCTCTCGCTGTGAAAAATGAAGCCTTAAGATCATGTCTCTGGACCCCACCATAATTCTTATCTGGATCCAGAGTCTAACCAGCCGTGATCTGGGGCTACAACTCTCTGTGATGTCACCCAGAGGTTCACAAAAAGTAACTTTGAAGACAAATTTTTAAGCCTTCGGTGAATGTCATCTTGGCAGAAACTGGTTAATCCAAAAAACTGGGTAAACTGGTGTAATGAATAAACCTGGCACTCGGATTTTATACACTCAGTTTAACTCTGTTGTCACAAGATACCGCTTCTTAGCTTAACTTAGCTTAATTTAACCTAATGCATGACCTAAGGTTAGCTTATATTTATTATGGTTGAATCTGTCCTTGGTGTCCAGGTGTAATTTCAGTTGCAATGCCTGAAACAAGGACTGTGAGAGCCCAAATGAGAACTGCTGGAACTTCAGCCAAGCTCCACCAACCATCCATCTCAAACCCAGCGTTGAGACAGCTCAATAGCTCAAGCAGGAGTTGGACTGCAACTACAACTGGAATCCTGCCAAATTGGTCTTCAGTGATGTGGGGGTGAAGCTGAGTGGCTCGGAGAAGGAAGCCAAAATAGCAACCAGCTAAGCTCAGCTCATCCCAGGCCTGCCAGCCTTTGGCAGTATCCTCCAACCGATCAACTCAACTGGCTCTTGGAGGTAACTAAAATTTTTCAACTTTCTGATATCAAACTAGCAAACTGGATCTTGTTGGTTGGAACCAGGCACCAACTTTTAAAACTTCCAGGTTGAACCCAAACAAGAAAGTATGGACAAATGCAGTTCCACGACTGACCACTGGGGGCTGGCACAAAAAGCAAGACGCTCTCCATTAAAATGTCCAACTTTGGGGCAAAAATAAACATATTCAGAACATACTCAGAGGAAGAGAAAAAAACAGTTTTGGTCTCCAAAGCTGGAGTTCTCATCCACCACAACTGTACTGTTGGTGAATTTTTAGCACATCAGGTAAAATTATATAAAGCAATAAATGTATGATTAGGGCTATCGACTTTTGATTTGCATACTTAGCATTTAGCATTGTATTAACATTTGGGCATAGATTATGAGGTGTGACTAAAAACCTAGCAGAGCAAACTCTTTCATATTTTAAAGACTGGCTGCTGGATGGTCCAAAGATGAAGCAAAGCTAAAAGCAGGCAGCTTGGGCCAACAAAAGGACGTTTGAGAAGGGAGGTCTCATTGCCAAAGTTGACTGTTATTAGCCAAGGCTAATACTTAGGCTTTTACTTAGTTTTATCTGTCTTTATATTTTATGTTTTGTTCTGTGTTTTACTGTGAAGCGCTTTGTGTTTTTTTATCTTGAAAGGTGCTGTATAAATAAAGTTTTACTTATTTACTTACTTAGTTTGCTGACAGCTCCAAAGATTGGATCAGCTGAAGAAGCAAAGGTGGTACATTTTAAGGTCCTTCCAAGGGGAAGTCTGCTGGGAGCAACCTTACGGTTTCCTACCGCAGTCCACAGTCCACAAAACTGTGTTAGACTAAGTGGCCCACAGAGGTGAGTGTGTGTGGCTGTATATCTGTGTTTGGCTCTGTGGCACACAGGTTGTGCCTTTGCCTTTCATCCAAAGAAAGCAGCGATAAACCTTTTCAACAAACAGCCATTACTCTCTACTCTTCCTTTATTACAGCATGTAATTAACTTTGTGTCTTTCCTGCCCTGCGCTTTATACATTTTTCTTAGTCCTCTCTGTCTCTTCCTACTTGTCTTCAGGTAACATCATTTTGTTGATCAAATCAACCCCTTCTTAGTGTATTTTATGGCTTTGCAGTTCTCTGACCTCAACCAGCTGTGGCAGATGTTTCCATCTGACTTTAACATGCCGAGTACACTGGGTGAACTCATGTTTAGATTTTATTCTATAACAATAAAACCAAAATCAATTTTGTTTGATGTATTTCTCCGAGCAATGACGTATTCTGATTTATTTCGGGAATAATTATATTAATGAACACTCATTAGCAACTTCCTATTTTCATAAGTGTGTGCAATGAGTTCATTAAATAACCATAAGGAATTCAAGCGGCGATATATTCAACTAAATGATTGTCCAATGACCTACTAAATGCGTTTATGTTTGAACAAACCGCAGTCTGTTTAAAATTTATAAGCATTAATTACGAAGCCCTAAATTAGGATAGGTCATGCTGTGGTTTTCAGATCCTTTTTCTGTCTGTGCTTCAGTGATCAGTTAAAGGCAGACATGCTGTAACTTCATCCTCCAGCTCCATCAGACAGCTCTATCTTCTCCTCATTATGTAAAATTGTTATTCTGACAAGCTGATGCGCACATGATGTTATGCTTGTCACCTGCCACTTAAATGTGCTTTGATGAGTTGTCCTACATTTTTTCTGAGCTCTGACATGTAGATGACACTTCTCACTGTGGTTTAAGACTAGGTTTTTTTTCCCCCTAATTCAGTGAATTTGAACATACACGTGGATATTATTTTTAACAGACAGCCTAAAGTGATGCATGAGCTAATTTTCACCTGGTCCAAGAAAAATCTCCAAATATTTGTTCCCTTTTTGAAATCTCAGTAACAAGGTCTTGACGAACATGTGCACGCATGGTTTGACAAATGCATGACGTGGACTCCTTTACAAAGCCTGAAACCTGGGAGATGACATTTAACACTGACCCTCGGCTACCACTGAAAGCACATTCAACAGGCATGTGTTAATGACCCCACAATCTCTGCACGGGTCTCAGCTTGCCTCTCTGACCTCTCTGTGAGGATGAAGGATCACCGCCTTCAACTTAACCTGTCTAAGACTGAAGTCCTGGTTATCTCTGCCCATCATTCGTTCAGGTTTGATATCGACATCAATATTGGCTGTAATACTGTCTCTCCCATGAAGGTTACATATAACCTGGCTGTCATGTTTGATGACCAGTTATCTTTCTCTGACCATGTTACCTCGGTATCCCGGTCGTGCTGCTGTGCTCTCTACACCATTAAAAAAAAAAAATGCCACACCTGACTCGATATGGAGGTCAACTCCTGGAACAGGCCATGGTCATATCCCACCTCCATTACTGCAATGCCCTCCTAGCCGGCCTTCCAGTTTGTGCCATCAAACTGATACAAAAGGCAGAGAATGAACCCAGACAGGCACACGCCACATATCAGTTCACTGAGCTACACTGGCTACCTTTGGCTGCTCAAATTAAACACAGGTCTCTGTCACTCGCCTGCAAGGTGATCTCGGGGTCTGCACCTGCCTATATGAGCTCGATCTCTTCTCTGCACGTGCGGCCTTCACAAGAACATGGACTGTCCTTATCCTTTCCTCCCACAAGCTGATCACAGTCCAGACTCTTCTCCCACGTTGTTACTCAGCGGTGGAACAAGTTACCTGTAGCCACAAGAGCAGAGTCCATCCATCCATTTTCTAAACCCGTTGTTCCATTTCTGGGTCACGGGGCAAGAGCAGAGTCATCCCTCTCTATCTACACTGAAGAAGGTGTTGAAAACTGTCTTCTTCTAGGAACACCTTCTGATGTGAACTATGCTCCCCCTTTAACTTCCCAATCACTCAAATGTCGTCTTAGTGTCACTTAACAGCACTTATTTAAATACTGTTTTCTATACACCTACTTTGTAATCTACGATGTTACTGTAGCTTGATTGTATTCCTCTCTTTTAAGTTTCTTTTGACAAAAGCACCAGCTAAATGTAATGTAAATGTAATGTCATGTTAATCAGAAGTGATCTACCAGTGAATCAGGATGGAAAATAAAACACGAGAGGCTTTTGCATAGTAATGACAGCTGGGTGAGTGTGCATCATACATATGGAAATAATATAATGGCAGGATGCTCTATGGGAAGATGCTCTTGGCATTTTTCGGCTGGAAAACCCCGGGTCTTAGCATTTGTGTGCTTGTTACTCTGACAGTATCATCATAAACATTTTAGCAAACCCTTTATACCTTTTTGTGAAACAGGTAATCCCTGATGACATTAATCCATTTTGCCACGCTTTAAAAAATGCAAAAGAATGGTTTGAAAAAAAAAAAGACAACACTAGCTGGCCTCAGATCTACTGAAAACAATATAAATTTTATTTTCTTGGATTTAGGTGGAAGATCAGGTTGGTTACACTCCAAGAACCTTTTTGTACAAGATACCAAACCAGAAAGTGATTCTAGTGTGTGTAGGGTATGATTGTAAATGTCTTTGTTCATATGTGCCAGATTAATTTCGGTAATTTCAAAAGAATCTAGTAGGTGTGAATCTATCATGTACATCAACATGTCAGTATCCATATCAGATAGATGGGGACAGGAAGCCGTTTTCACCCTACAGGCCCCTTGCAAAATATTTTCATTCTGTCCATCAGTTTATGGAGTTAATATCTGCATGTCTGCTTTTTGTATGTCTGCATACAAAGAGATCACAGCACAAGGATGCACTAGAGATCCCCTATTTAGTTATACAATCTGAAAAACGTCTCCTTTCCTTGTCCTCACAAGCTAGAGCCAGCAACAAGTCCCTAATATCTCTGGTCACCGAGTGCCTTATTCAGTCAGAGCTGAATAAACACCGTCAAAAACGTAACTTTCTGCCTGGCTATTTCAGTGGGACACACACAGCGGTGCAGGCCTGTTTTGCTGTCACTGTTACCATTTGTGTTGTTTCTGCAAAAGGTGGAGGCTCTTCTAGATTACTCAGAGTAGCCAGCACCTCAAGTTGAGTGACAATCAAGCTAGTCTCTGCCTCTCCGACCACTCCGGTTGTAAACCTGGTGACAGTTTTTTCTGCAGCATTAGGTCGCTTTTAACTCTGCAGGTGTTCTCTCGTCCTCGTGCCCATTATATCGATCCATCTTGACATTTCACACACAAATTTTGCCTCTGTCACTACTTCCCAAGGTGGAACAGACATAATGGCAGCAGAATGAAATGCTCCACCTCAGTGTGATGCACACGGCACAAGCTGTGATAAAGGTGCTACAGGGCCAAAAATGAACTGTCTCTCAACCTCAATGTTTAGATTTCAGTCATACTTCTATCTAAAAGATTAAGTCAGCTCTGCCAAAATGTAAAATTAACATTAGTTTATTTTTCCTAACAGAGGATACATGGATAAAGTTAAACTTGAAACAATGAGGACATATAAGCACCTTGTTGCTTCACATTAGAAACAGTAAGTCAAAACACTATTGCATGATTATTTATATCTGTTTGAAAACTTAAGTCAGTTCAGGCTCTGCTGAGTTGTTATGCACTGACCATCGTCAGACTAAGAGATTCTCATTTGCACACTGTAAAAAAAGACACCAGAGAGCAAATGGCACAATGATATGTTTATTGAGAGGCTTTGGATAATAGAAAAGGTGGTGGCTGCAGCTGGAATGTAACAACCATTGACAGAAATCCTCGACATCAATTACCTTATCTAAACGAGCACAGTCACTCTCTCAAGCGCACACATTCCTCATCCCCCGGTCCCATCAGTCTTACAAGAGAAAAAAATCTCACGGCAACGCACGCGACAAGACAGGTTCACAGTTTCTACGACTCCATTTTTACATTAAAAATGTCACAGTTGCACACAGATGACGGAGGGTTTTTTTTATCTTTGGCACAACAAAAACAATGTGTATCTCAACAAAAGTAAAATATTTTACACATTTCATAAGTTCTCAGGGGCATCAATGAACTGAATGTTTACAGTGGGACAGATGTAGGAACATCAGTAAAGGAATAAATGTCATGAGATGTACGCAGGACTCATTTAGTTACCCCTTTAAACATAGATTTTTATATCAGCTCTTATTTATTCATATCTGCCTATATGTATATATATATATGTACACACATTTGGGATTTTGCACAACGTGGGACTCGAACATTTAATATAAATGGAATCCCAGGTCAGTCAGAGGAATGGCTATCAGAACGTTTTCCATCTACACACATCTCACGGGTCTCCTCAAAGGCTTTGAAATGATCATACAATATTAAAATCACGTACAGATAATATCACAGACAGTTACTTGAGCTGTTTTAGGTGTTTTTTTTCCTTTTTTTTTAATACTTGCAATTCAAGTTCAGAAAGTTTGCTGTGTTGTTCCGTGTGCGTCAGAGCGCGTCAGGAGTCCTCGTCTGTAAGTTAACACAAGAACATGTTCTCTTTGGAAACCCTCGTGTTCGGATGGAGACGGTGTGCGACGTTCTCCCGGTGTCCCTCTCCGGTTTAAATACATCTGCTTCAGCAGCTGAACTAAGAAAAACATGATAGCTCTTTTTGACGGGATGTAGCACACGTTGAAGCTTTGCGCCCTTTACCCGAGAGCTGCTGAGTAAGTAAAGCTGGTGTTTTTGTCGTTTCTGTTAAAATGAAAAAAAAGCCCGTTTCATTTCAGTGGGAACATGTTTACGAGTTCGTCATGTGGTCAGCGCTTTAAAGGAGCTTGAACAAGGAAGCACAGAGACGATGGACGAGTACAGAGACAAGTTTCCAAGTACTGTGACAACTCTTGAGAAGGCAAAAGACCAAAACTCAGTCGAAAAACTGAGAAATATTGCTGGCATTTAAGAGTCACTTCCCACACATATACTACATATCAAGGACAAAAAAATTCACAAACTTGATAGGTGATGTTTTCAAATTCAGTAACTAGGAGCAGTAACATATTTATTTCTAAATTCTGGTGCATTAGTATCATATCAGAGTAAAACCAATGATCAAGCTCTCACCTGGAAAATGAGTAATTGCAACTCAATAATTTAAAATAAGCTCGTATATAAAGGAAGGGATATGTCTGAATTTCTCCCTACTCTTCCTCAACAAACATCTTCTCCAGATTTGGATGACGTGAAAACGGAGTCAAGGCTCAAGCATGTTCTCGCAGATCAAAGGCACGATTCTGCAACGGTGAAATTCATTCAGTGAAACGATCTTAAAAGGAGCTTTTACCAGTTTAAATATGAACAAAGTCTGCAGTTGGAGGCTGTGGTAGAAGAGTTATAATGCATGGATTGTCATCAGCCCGGCCCAATGCCTTTCTCATTCACAGATTGCTTTCACTTTAACTTGTTGATTGGTTTGGTTTTGGGGCACCTAAACAACCTGTTTAGGTTTAGGAATTAAGAACAACATGGTTGGGGTTCGGACAAACTTCAGCGGTTTGCCTTAAGATCTGCCACATGCTTGACATTTTCTTTTACCTAAGTGCTTTATCAAGTTCTTTCCCATCAATTAAGGATGAAATAGTGCAAGAAAAATATACAAATTCATGTCCATCTGCATGAATAAATTATATGATATTTCTATTATTTATGGCTGATGTGATATTAAATTCTAAAATGTTGTAACAAATATAAGGCATGATTTGAGAATCTTGCCTTTGATCTGATCCTGCTAGGCACGACTACACACATTCGCAAGTCACAAAGGAGCGACAGCAGACACTGCACTCACACATCAAGTGGCTGAAAATCTGATAAGTATGGATGCTTCTGCTCTCAAAGCCTGTAAATCAAAACAAATGAATCCTGACATAATGGCCACAATGTGAAATCATTAACATTTGTAATATCCACAACCAGGAACTGTCACTAGCTGTTGGGTAATATGACGTCTCTTGTCCTTGAAGTCCATCCTTTTCCTTCATTATCATCCCTAAAACATTTGGGCAAGGAACATAGCTTTGTTTTTTGAGTTGCTAGGTTTTCCTGGGGTCTAATATGTGTTGGTTGATTGTTCAATGAAAGGCTGTCAATTCCTAGACTGCCAATTTTATTTGATAAGTACCAACGCTAAGACGATCTGGTACTGGTACCCACATCACTTAGCAGACTAAAACCCCGTTTCCACTGAGCGATACGGTCCGGGCCTGTACGGTTCAGAATGGCCCAGCCAATTCAGGTTATCATTTCCACTGCAAGTCAGATCACCAAAGGGCATTCAGGGTTTGGACCAAGTATCTAGCGTGGCGTCATATTAGTGCGATGACAACAAACGTTATGCTACAAAAAACAACAATGGCGGTCATCTACCTCTGTTGTCATTCTTAATTTTTCTATATTGTCCTTTTAGTTTCTCAAGCTTTATCCAACACTGCTCTGATGTCCGGTTGTTGTTTTCAGGCATCCTTTTCCTATTATCTGTCCAACCGTTTCTAACGCCAACTGAATGGCAACTTGGTGTTTGTTTTGTGCTTGCTTTTGTCATGGGCACGCCCATCAGCGGACTGTATCATGTGACATCTTATCTCCAACCTAACCGTACCATTTCCCTATGGACCTACAACTGACGGGGGCCCAGAAATGGTGCGGTTTGGTTCAGTTGTATGGGACCCTTTCATAATGGAAACATCCAAAATAGCGTACCTGACTGTGCCGCCCCAGACAGTATCGTATCGCTCAGTGGAAACGGGGTTCAAGAATGAGCTCCTCCAAACTACTTCAGTAGTCTAAGGAGTTAACAAGCAGGATGCACCATTATCTTTTGTCTCTACGTGTTCAGACTGCCATTTCGTTTAGAGAGGAGGAGCAGATTGAGTCTGGTCTGCAGGGGTTTTTTATGAATTGCATGACTAACAAGATGCAGCCCCTGCTGAAGGTCTAAATGGACTTTGAACTGAGCCATTCAAAATAATATACACTACAAATATTTTCATTAAATATGTTATGCATCTATTCAGAGAGATTTTATATTCCTGAAAATGGATAACTTGAGGCTGGTGTAATTCTGATTTTGTACACTTTCACACTCCGACTAAATTAGCTACCACAGTGATACTATTGCTTCACATACAGCGAATAATTAAAAAGGCTGGATGCTCAGTGGCAGTTTTCAAATGACCATAAGCACGCAATGACTCGTGGTTAGCGAATTTAGCTTAAACTTGTCAATTCAAGAGGGATATTTTCTCATCACAGCCAGAAAAGCATTAATCACAGTGGAAATGGTGTTATGGCCCAACTTGTATTTGTACACACATGTGAGTATATCCCTGAATGGAGACAGACATGTTTGTTTGCTGTGTGCTTGTTTGGACAAGTCTTTGTCTGGATGTACCGCTTCCAAGTGGGTGTTTTTGTCAGCTCAACTGACAGTGTTTGATTCTCACCACTGGGAAATCTCAATCCCACAATGCACTGGGAGAAGTGCCAAGTGAAGAAGGAGCATTAGCAGCAGCAATGAGGAACCAATCACAGTTTAAATGCTTGAAAAAAAAAAAAAAAGTGCCTTTCCTCACTCTCTCTCCAGCCCATTATTTCGATGCCCATCAGCATGAATCGGGCCTGGAATATGAGCAAATTATTTTGTTGTGTGCATAAAACACACTTATCACAGACACGGCAAAAGCGATTAACACAGAATACAAAGAAAAACAGTGACAGAATGAATTCGAGGACTTTTCGTCATCCTCCTGTTTTGTTTCCGAGCAGACATAAGCCACTAGAAGCACTGGGAAATCCTGGGATCTCAGCAAAATTCCTCCCACACAACCAACTGTTTAACCACTCTCAAAACGGGGGAGAATTATCACAAATTTAATCCTGCTTTTATGTGGGATCAATTCCTTTTGTCGGTGTCTTCCCAGCAAAAGCTTTTGTTGTTGAGTGGTGGAAAAAGAAGACCAGATTATGGACTACTGGCATCTTAACTATTGTCAAATTTATATTTTTTATCTTATCAAGTTACAACAGTTGGTTAACACAAGTTTGAACTACCCATCACTGGTAGAATAAGAATATTAAAAAAAAAATCTAAATTTAGATCTCCCTCCTCTTGCAGCCGGAGGACGGATTGAGTCACATAACTGTCCTAGTGTTTGAACACATATGTTAGGGTTTATCATTCCACTATCTGGACATTTTAAGTCTTTAACCAAAATATAATGTCAAATTTAGTTCAAGTTAAGTTATTGTTCAAAAACACTTTTTATGTTTTCCTGGAAAAAGATTTATTTTACTGTTTATGATGAGGAAAAGCCAGTTAAATTGGGGCAGAGTCAGGAATGTGTTTTTATATGGACCCAGTTCAACAACTGGACATGTGACGATTTCTATGATTAGGGAGTCAGTTGAATAGCGCCACTTTACTGACTGAAGGGCATCTGCTTATTATGAATGCAGTGTGTTTGCCTTTTCACTGTGGAAAAACTGCACAAGTCGAAGAATGTCTTCCATCCTCCCGAAACAACCAGTCACACACTGACTGTGAACACTTTTGACAAGAAGTGCTATCAAGACCGTGACATGGGGTATGGATGAAAAATAAATAAATAAATAAGGGAGAAGAAAAGGGTGGCTGGTAGGCTCAAGTTTGGAATCTTCTTGTGATGTTTTCAAATAGGTTTAGTCCTGATGGTCATCTTAAAGTCCCCTGTTACTGCAGGCCCAACAACTGCATGCTGACTTCCCATAAGCTTTGCTGAAGCTGGAGGTCAGAGGTTGGTGGTGTTGTCACCTCCCTGCGCCCACTGGCCCAATAGCCTCCTTCACAGCTCCCTTCCAGGGCTGCCGATAGCACAGTGACAGCGCCCTCTGCAGGTGTCTAGGAGAAACACATATATGTCAAAAAAGTTATTTCATATCAAAAGAACACAAACATCAAAGGGAATCAAAGACAAACTATCACTACAAAAAATGTGAATACTATTTTTGTGTCTTAATGCAAGGCACTGATGTCACTGTATGTTAACATCAGTGAAAAGTAGACTCGGGCTGAGCGCCTGTGTGTGAATGCCTGCGTGCATGAACGCATATGTGAGAGCGCTGGTGTTGTTGCAGTTTAACAATGATCTCAGTGTCAGCTGTGAGACCAGAAGCAGGTTGTTGAGCAAAGAGCAGATCACACCCTGTGAGCATCAACAGCACGCTTGTGTGAAACGATCCATCCTACTTCACTGTAGTTTAAAACATGAATTTCTGTTGTTCACATGAATGAATTATAGTTGTTTTTCCTGGCGGGTCAGATGTGTCTGTAAAATACTGGCAAGCTTAAGTAGCTCTCTATTACTCATTTTGCTGTCTGCAGCATATTACTTTGTGTGCACCCGGAGGGCCTGCAGTGCTGGAAAAAGGATTTTCTTGAATATTTTTAATGAAGTTAAGAAAAATTATTCTCACTGCAACAGTTTGACATAATTTACCTGTTGCTTTCTTATTTCTGAGTCATAGGCTCTTAAATATTAACTAGCCCTTGTTTTGGAAGTTAATATAGCATGGTTAGTTTATATTTGTAGTTAAACAATTGAAATTATTTTTTCTGCCTTAAAGTGCCCATACATTGCTTATTTTAAACTATATAATATTAATCTACAGTAGCTTAGCACTCATCAAAAACATAAAAATGTCAAGAAGATGTAATTATTTCTGAAAGAGAAAGACTGAAGGTCACAAGGAGAGGATCTTCACGAAAACGAACAGATTTGTCTCAAGTGTTTTCTGATTGGTCAAATTTCTGGAGGCTTACTGATGACACTTCCTAGATTGGTCCTGCTCAAGTTTCAGCCTGTTGGAGCTCCCAAATTTTGTCTTCATGTATTCTTGAAGTTTTCCTGTCAGAACTATAATTTTTGAAACAGCTTTCCAAACTGGTTTGGATGCTGAAAACAGAAACCAGCAGATTAGCTTTCAAAAGGGCAGTTAATGATCAGGGAAAAGACCTTAAATGCAGATGAACTGAAAAGGAGGAGTCAGGGATGATGAGCACAAGTAAAATAGAAAGCCAAAAGAAAAAGGCTTTGAGCATTTTTCAAATCACGTGGAATGTGAGTTCCTCAGGGGAGGGATGGATGAGCTTGGAGTGCTGACGTGCAGGTGGAGTACAGACTTTACACAGACCAAAAGAAGAGGGCAGGAGTGCTTGCAGTGTTTACAAAAACAGATGGCGTAATCCTGGACATGTGAAGAACCACCTCTACACCCCAGATATTGAACTGTTGGATGTTAGTTTCCATTCATGTGATCTACTGACTTTTGTTTCAGTTTAACTTGAGTGTTTACTTACACATTTTCCCTTTGAGGATTAATAAAGTTATTTCAAATCCTTTAGAAATCCTGTTGCTGGTCAGACGTGTCATAAACATTTCAACATGTTATCTTTCTTGCAAATGAATTCAACACCTCAAATCTTTCCATTTATATCCGAGCCAGAAAATGAATCAGAATATCTAAGTGGACAGCACAACAAACAGTAACAACAAAGACTGCAGCTACATGTCTCTATCCATCCATTATCTGTACCCATTTATTCCTATTCAGGGTCACGAGGGTCTGCTGGAGCCTGTCCCAGCCCTCTTCGAGCGAGAGGCAGCCAATTTGCTTTCCTTTTCTTTTGTTTTTTTTTTGCCTGAGAGAAACATTTTTTATTTTTTTCTTTGAAAGCATGGGGCAGAGGATAGAGAGGTGAGTCTCAGTAACTACCCAGAATGTTTGCGCACAGGTTGCCACACAGACATTTTATTTACCAATTTAAGTTTAGACTCATGACCCTCTACCAATGGAACCTTCAGCTTTAATCTTTTTGTAAATCCAGTGATGTTCAGGGCTTCCTTCTAAAGATGCTCCTTCTATGAAGCGTCATGAAAAAATACACACTCTGTTGCTGGCTTGGAAAGACCAACTGCACCTACTAAGTCATGGTTGGCCAATTTTCTCTCCAAACTAGAAGCAGATTTCTTTGGAGACATTTTGGAAACAAAAGCAGATGTTTAGTAAACAGTACTAACATCTGAAGGGATGGTAAACACAAGTATGTTACTCCTTTTAAAAAAATGACTGCTTAAGCACTTGTTCCTGTCCATTTGTACTGCCAGGACAAAATTACCATATAAGGAAATCCTGACCTCAATGATGTCATAGAGTAACGATGTTAGAAAAAATGCTCAAAAAAAAAAAAAAAAAGGTTTTTAACACTGAAAACCTAATATTAGTTGCAAAGGAGTACAACGTCATACATTTTCCTTGGTTTTGGAGCCTCTCATCATTTCCAAGATGATTCTTGTAAGAAAAATGGTGAGTCAGAAAATGTGGAAAACCATAAAACAGCCACTCCAGTATTTATTTCTTCGTCCCTTTTTGTCCTTTCACTTTTTGCTTGATGTATTTATTTTTTAATAGAGAAATTGTGAACAAAATTATTTAAAAAAAAACAAAAAAACAACAGTCAACGAGCAACGTTTGGTGACTAGATTTTATGGATATTAAAGAACGAATTATACAATTTTCATCCGTCTTCACATTGCTCAAACACCCCAACAGATCAAGATTTAAAAAATTGAAAGTAAAGTATGTTAGATCATGCACCCTACATCTTATTATCTTAGTTTATTTTATATCATGTAATACTGATAGCACATTCTCCGCTCTCTGTTCTTCATCCTTGCTGTCCCATCTCCCTCCTCTTTTCTTCCTCCATCTGGCTGGTCTTGGCAGGAGGGTCCCACCTTATGAGCTGGGTCCTGCTCAAGGTTTTTCCATCTTAAAGGGGAGTTTTTTAAATTTTTGTCTGTTTTTTCCCCCCGTTTGGCTTAAAGGTTTTTCTCCTGTTGGGTAATTTTTTTACTTGCCATTGTTTCTTTAATATTTATTTAAAGGTCATGTTCTGGGTCTCTGAAAAAAGACTAGAGACAATTTGTGCATCTCTTAAAATGATAACCACAAAAATGGGTATGTTACATGTAAGTTTAATTTAACTTTAAATCTTCCAAAGTCAATGAAAGCATAATAATGGACTTTAAATGAAAAAGGTCCTTAAAAGGTCCAAAGCTGAACAAATTGTAGTTTCAGGATTGAGGAGACATTTAAATGTTTTAATTTTACAGTCTTGCTGTCCTTAAACTATTTCTGTCACAAGAGAGAAATTTAATTAAAATATAATCACCTTGTATAAATGTCAGTTTTACTGAGTTTCGCTTAACACTATTTTTATGGGATTTATTTAAATTTTAAACATAAAAGTTTAGAAATATTAAAAAAATCAAATTATTGATCATAAGAGTTTTGAAGAAAAAATATGACTTGTAGTTTGATATAGACTCCATTTCAGCAGTTTATATCAGGTTTCCTCTAATGTGTCCACCAAACCCCCCCCACCGCCGCCACAAAAACAAAAACAAAAAACAAATCTGATTTGACCACAGTGTGAACATGTCTCACCCTGAAAAGGAGACAGGCAATAACGCTTTGTGCCAAGCGGAGAGGTGCCCATAGATGGCAGTAGAGAGCAGTATCCACCATTCCAGGATCCACAGCGCGTGAACTCACCAGGAAACCTCCACGCTGCATCTCCTGGTGGAGATGGGAGCTGAATAACAGCTGGGCCAGCTTACTCTGACAATAAGCAGCATGTGCTGAATATTGCTGGCTGAAGAAGAAAAAAAAGTAACATACGTTAGACTTTAACATCAGGCTCAGATGAACAGCTTAGTTTTGTTGCGTTCGTTCAAAATAACGTTTGACAAAATACAGTCAGATGAAAGAAGGAACTATTACGTCTGTCAGTTCTCAGGTTTATGCATCGAGACAGTTTATTACTAGGTCTTAAAGTCATGTAGACATAACCTCTAGTGAACAACAAGAAATAGCATATTAAACTGCATCATTCTTTATTCTAAGCATCACAAAGGACATAGCACAGCTATGGTTGAGCTAACGAAAGCAAGATCCCAGGATCCTGTGGCTGTAAAATAAGTCCATGCTTGATTACTGTATTTGGTGTTTATACCAGCATCCTTCGCTTTTCATTCAAATGCCATTGTGCTTTATAAACAGTGTTGGGTCGAATGCTTTAGAAAGTAACGCATTACTGTAACGGCATTACATTTTCCTGTAACATAGTAGTGTAACACCTTACTGTTCTAAATCCAGTAATCACATTACAATTTTTACCAGAGCATGCAAAAATTACCTAAGGGATTACCGATTTGCCAACAATTATACCCAAGTAAAAAATAAATCCACAATCCACCACCTCAGTCATCTGCAAAGGCAACATGCTAACATGAAGCTAGTAGCTGGCATTAGCACCGATTTTGAGCTGGTGGAAAAGCCCCACGTGAGGAGTCGAAGCTGCCAGAAGCTTGCTCTGACAACAAAATTAATCTAATTTCTGTCTACAAGGTTAAAGTGAGGGGTAAGAGCATCAAGACTTGGAACATGTGAAGATACAGTACTACTGGAGGGCTTGAAAGGAGCAAATACAATGCATTCAGTTTTATTCTCATTTAAAGAGAGGAAGTTTTGAATACCCCTGAGTTTAATGTCATCTACACATCTGTGTATGGATTCCAGGGTGCTTGATGAACCAGCTGGCAGATAGATTTGCAGATCATCTCCATATAGATGAAAGCAGACATTATGATGGGAAATTACTGACCCTAATGGCAGCATGTATAATCGAAATAGGACAGACACTAAAATGGATCCCTGTGGCACACCAGAAGTCAAAAGAACTGAGGTAGAGGTGAAAAATGGAGAAACCCCTGTTTTTTAAATAGGATATGAACCACTAGAGCACAGGTCAAACTGATCCAGACATTTTTATCATAATCGATGAACCAAATCTATTTTGTTAGCGGAACCTGGCTCCTCCTTCTCCTACATGGTATAATGTTTTTTGTATTTTTGTCTGTTTGAGAATGTATCTACCTACTTCTAAAGCCAGATAAATATTTTTCATGTTCTGTTCCTGAATGATGCTAACAGAAACTGATACATTTGTTGGCATTGAGAACTCATAAAAGGGAGTTGAGAGAAGTAAGATCTGGTATGAAACAGTCCTTTAACAAAACAAGTGTAGAGAAGAAGTGATTATATAGAGAGAAATAAACATTAGTTATGACTATGATCTCTGATTGTTTTTTTTTTTAGAAGAGTAAATGTAATTGTTACATCATTCAGTATTCCAACATTTATGGAGTCATAATGTGAATGCTATTAAAAAGGCATCAAGTGTCACAGCAGGGAAAAAGTATTCATGTTCTTCTCATTTGCATCCCAACAACAATTAAAAATACCCAATGGAGTTTGCATCTTTTATTATTATGACTCATTAATCATTTGTTTTAGTTGCTGATCATTTATAGAGAAGTGCACGTACCAGCTATTTAGGTCATTTAGTCTGATCTCTCCAATGGAGTGGGCTGATGATGAAACATTGACCACACGAGAGTGGCAACCAGACTTCCCAGAATCCTTCAGTGTATCCAGGAGTAGCCAGGTCAGCAGGAAGTGGCCCAGGTAGTTCACTCCAAAGTGATGTTCAAATCCATCATGGGTACGCCCTTCAGGAACGAGCATTACACCGGCTTAACATAAAAACACACATAAGCATAGACAGAGTATATTAGCACATGTAACAGTCTATGACAGAATGACCTAAAAAAATGTCATCAAAAACCAAGAACTTGGTGCACAAATTTGTATGTTTTGGGTTTTCCTGAAAATACTAAAAAAGCAAAAGTTTGGTACTTTAAATCCTTTGGATAATAACAAAATTTCAGCACTGTCAATTGACAGTGTTACTTCCACCAACACATACGAAACGTCTTTACATAAACAACAAGAACTCTAGTTATACATTTTCAGAAGATCATCTACCCCCTACTCACCATTATTAACCAAAATATTCAGTGGAAGGCCCTCCTTCTTGAAGCTCTCAGCAAACTGACGGACAGACTGCAGGGAAGCTAGGTCCAATTTCCTAAACTCCACTAAGATGGACAGAAACACACACATAGTGGCACACAAGTCAAATTCATTGTAAATGGATTATTCCTGCTGGCAATTTTGCCAGTAAAACATCAAAGAGTGCATTAATCATCTATTACAGCAGGCTTGATGGGTTCTCCTACCACAACACTCAGAGCAGCAAGCTTAATATCAGATCTATCGAAGATGAACCAGCTGCAGGGGTTGGTATAATATTGTCCCAAAGTTAATGTGATTGTGTGCTTTAGTGACAGTTCGTAACAGATGTTGTACAGATTGTGTGGATATTTATTCTTATGTGAGAAGGAACATGTGAACATGTGATACAGTGCAGTATTATCTGTTATTTAGGCACCAATATAAAGAAACAGTACATCCTTAGACAAAGTGAGAAAACACGAGTTTATCCTTCTCTCAACCCCAGAATATATTACTTCTTTTTTTTCCTGACTGATTTCAAATAATTTGCACATGCCTACATGTGCAATATTTATTCCACAGGCATTGCATCAGTGTAGGAGAATGCACACTTAAATTATAACCTCTTTCCTAATGATTAGGGATAAATTCAACGCTCGACTGGTGATCAAAGTTAGCCGATTTTCAGCTTGACCAGTGCGACTCAGAAATCCGATAGTAATTTGTAAAATCTGTAAATTGTTCAAAAATGTCAGAAGATAGATTAAAGACCACTTTTAGAAAATACAGGTTTTCAAGCATCGCTGTGTCCGCAGCTCAGTAACATGTAAGGCAATGTTTCCTAACCATGGTCCTTGGGACCCACTGCCCTGCATGATTTAGATGTTTTCCTGCTTCAATAAATCTGACTCAGATGATTGGAGCACCACATTAACCTGTCATCAAGGTCTGCACAGGTCTGCTAATGACCCAGCCCTTTGAGCCAGATGTGCTGAAGCTGGAAAACATCTAAAACATGCAGGGTAGTGGGTCCCAAGAAACAGAACTGGAAAACACTGACAGTTTTCATGACATAACCTGAAACCTAATTTTTAAAATTGTTTGATTAAACTCGGAAAGTGTAGTGAAGAACTACGTTTGGTTTGAAATGTTTGCCTTAAACTGCATAAAACCTTGAGATTATTTACTTGGTTGGGGCTTTTTTAACAGTTGCATCATATTACAGGACTTAATCAAAACCAACCCTTCAAAATACAGTGCATACTGCAGGGAGTCGGACATGAGCCCTGCTGGAAAAAGTTAAGATGATTGGTTTCAATTTGGGATTTGAATTGCTCTTTTAGGATTTGGCAAACCTTTCTCTTTATACATTTATAAGTGCTTCTGTCAAGAAACAAAACAGGCACAACACTATTTTTCAATAATTCAATGACTTTGAAAAAGCAAGACATTAACGTACTGCATCTGGCTATAACTCCAGTAAGTCTAAAAGAGGGTCAAACATAATGGACAAAGACAGGAAGAGGACTGAGAGGGTGCAACGGAGAGTGGATGGGACAGATAAAAACGGCTGCTGTGATAGATGAAAGTGCAACTGTCCCTGATGAAGGTCTGATAGCAGCCTTATCTTCATGCTGTGTCACTCACCACCTGATCCCATGTGTGTGTGTGTGAGTGGGACCAGATGGTGCAAGTGTGAGCATCTGAATGGCCAGGAACAAATATTTTCTTCAGTGTGGATCCATTTGACCAGTACATGTACCAGTAACCAAAAGTGTGTCTGTATGTGTATTATTAGCCTGAAAGCCAAAGAAACTTTTTTGTCTCCATTTAGACGTTGCATTAAAATATGTGCTAGGAAATTCGATCACAAGTGACCAACTCACATTTTCTTCATAGTCTGATTATGAAAACATTCTGGGATGGATTCAGGGAATAAATTGACATCATCATCATTGGCTCATTTGATTTTGCGCACAAGTAACCTCAATAAGCTGCTTCCTCATCCCATTTCTTATTCATGTTTGCAGTCAATTTTTCATTGTTTTGTATAGTCTCTAATTTGAATTGTTTTACTATAGATGCATTTTGGTGTACAAGCTAATGACAGGTGTGAACATACATACTAAGGGCTGGCCACATGTGATCGTACTACCCACGACATAAACGTATGTTAACGCAGGTCTGAACAGGGCTTTTGTGTGTGTTAAGTAACATGATTTTCTGTAGTACTGTGCAACTGGTTCCATACCTAGAAAGCCTAACTGGTGGTTTTTTTTTTCTTCCTTTTACTTGAAACTTATAAAAGAAAAAGGCTTTGGTGTAGCAACATAGATCTTTAAGTTGCGCTTTTATTTTGCAATAATTTGAAATCCTATATTCCCTAATTCTCGCCTTTTTTTTTCTATGATTGTGTCGTTAATCAGATTCAGAATTTGCCTGGATTGCCATTGCCTTACACGCAACTCTACATTACAACAAGTCACTAAATATGACTTGAAGGTTTAATCAAGTTTTATAAATCTGTTTTGGTTTTATTAAAAGATATTTACATTTTATGACCTGTGGATTTTTTTTGTTTGTGCGTGTTGTGTTCTTCAGTTGTGGTTCTCAGCATTTTATTTTATTTTTTTATTTAACCTTTATTTTACCAGGTAAAAGTTTGAGAACAAGTTCTCATTTACGAACAAGACCTGGTCAAGGGCACCGACAGGTAAACACAAACTCCACTGCCAAAGGTAAGCTGTCGAACCAAGGGTTTTTTATCAACAGCAAGCCAACACCAACCATATCTGAGTAACCCATCAAAAGCCTCAGCAGACGCTACGATGCAAGCCTCAAAGATTGTGATCAGGTCAAATAACTCGAGCATGATGTTGGCAAGGACCTTAAGAAAATCCATCACTCCAGGCTTCCTGGCAAACTAAAGCTTTGGTGCCTCCAATTTGGCCTGCTTCTTCATCTGCTTTGGGCACAGACAGTTGTTGACATTCCCCTCACAGCAGTTCACAAGAGGACCAGAGATAGATTAGAGAGACCCCTTCAAAAAGTGACATTTTTACTCCACTTCAATTGAAAACTGTAAAAAAAATATCAATCTTACGAGGCAGTAGAGACACTGAAGTTTGTAAAACTGCCATAAAAAGACTAAGCTGCAGTTCTTTTACTTTTTTTGCGACAGAAATTTAGCACATCAAAGGTCTTTCATAATAGAAAAAATAGTAGGGATCAGCTGTTTGTGTGCCACGCTTGAAAACATTTTTATAAAGGTGGTGGTTCAGTTTTTTTTAAAAAGGTTCATTCAATACCAGAACAAAGACGTCCAGTACACCGAAAGTTTATCAGCAGTTTTTATTATGAATTAATATTTGATAAGATTGAATAACTCCCACAATAAATCTTTCAAGGAAGTGCAAAACAAAACAAACAAACAAACAAAAAAAAATTAAGTGTCACTAGGTTACTGAACATGCTGGCCTACAGACGTTTTTAACCAAACAGTTACAGAATTAAAAGCACACCAATATCTACAGTTTTATTCTACACCATAAATTATTTAAGGGCATGTTTAAACATTCAGATTAAACAGTATCAGAAGCAAAACATCTGTGATAGTATGCAAATAAAAATGTACTGTTTCCTATAAAGCTACAGACTGAATGGATTGTCAGTTGTGAAGCAAATGTTAAAGGATGGTTTCGTCGGAGGGTAGCAATTTGCAACTCTGTGTCAGAGCTTTTTCATCTTTTCTTTTCCTTTGTGATAAAACTCCTGTTTCTGCATCCCAATCAGTTTCTCTTTAGGTCCCATTTGACGGAAAATCAGATTAAAGTGTAAAATATTTTAATCTGAAATTTAATTCTAATTATTTTCTGCCATAAAGTCACAATAATATGAAAAATAGCCTTTCGGAGTTGACAGCTCTAAAGTTGTATATAACAGATGTCCTAATTTCATTTCACAAAGAAATATTTATTTGTCTGATATCCATTTTCACCAAAACACACACACCTTGAAAACGCTTTCATTAACTTACCTATGCCTCTGATTCCCCAACAACTTCTTTACCTGCAGCATTCATGCATCAGAAGGCCTTTTCAACCTTTCGCAAACAACCAGCAGACCCATCAGCTCGTTGGAGTGAAAGGATTTACAAGTCTGGACCCACTTATAGGTTCCGAGAGTGAGCAAGAACATCTTGTGCCTCTGTTGCATTTGATTAATGTCATATTGATGGACTGCTTCATGCTCAAAATGATTATAAGGGTTCTTTTTCTGCAAATAATCAGGTTTTAACTAGCTTTACAGCTGGAATTTGTTGGGATGGAGGAGAGCAAATTAATGGTCTTTTTCATGTTTGATCTTTAGTCGAGCTAGACTTCAGCATGCGAAGGAAATTTCCATCCGAATGCCGTTTAAGTTCTGCTACAAAATATCCTTTTTTGACACAGAAATCTGACATTTGTAATAAATGTCTTGGTTCTTGCATAGCTAGAAATTAATAAGTCAACTAATGGACATAATTTATTAATAAATGTACATGTGTTCAGTTTCTGCTCTTGATGTTAATTCACATTCTTTCTTTGCTCTGTTTAGCATATCTTTGTTAAAATAAAATTAAAAGAGCAGTTGGGGGAGGGGGAGGGGGGATAATAATGGGAGTGCTGCCAGCTTCTCTAACCATAAATCCTCATTTCCACCTTGCTTTAACATGCATCTCGTGTCCCGACTGCCTACAGTCGATATGATTAAGCTGGATTACGCCTAAATCTGATATTAAAATGCATCACCAGAATGCGCATTAAATTTCTCTCCCGCTTGCCAACAGACCAGATTTTGAATTACCCTCATGCTTACAAGGTGACAATAAACATACTGGCGTGAATGGGTTGATTTAGCATTTCATTCTCACCTGATTTCATTATTTCATGATTTTGAACTAAATGCAGCTCAGTATGAGGTGAATGAAGTGCTCTGAAGGCTAGTTTCCCTCCTATGTATACTCAACAGGACCGTATCATTTCAAGAGTAAAAATACACAATGAGTGAACTGTCTCCTTTGAAGTCACTGCTTATGACAAGCAGAGGAGGAAATATGAATACATTTATTTTAGCTGCCTGGTAAACAACACAATGAAATCCAGGAATGCATGCCAGTGTTAGCTCCTCCACAGATTTGAATTTTTTCTCTTTTTTTTTTGGTAAATTGATGTGGGCGAGAAGAAGCTCCCGGGTCCTTCATTCAGCTATAGTCTGTACTGTTAATGGGAGCATACCAACCCCTGTCAAGACAGCAAATAAATTCATTTTCTGAAGCTGTCTTACATACATAAATAACATAGCAAGAACAAAAATAAATCCCAGCACAAACAAAACTATAAACAGTCAGTTATAAATATTAAGTTGTGATATTCACAATCACACAATATCACAGACGTACAAGCACATATACAGCCACAAGGTCAGATCTTTTACTCTGAAATTCTGTTTGGAGTTGAAGAGTTTGTGCAAAATAAGATTTTTTTTTGTGTGTGTGTGTAAGTGTCCAACCAGATCAGCTATGGTGAGAAAAACTTATCGTGTGTGTTAACCTGACAAACACAAACAGGTTGCATTGCTTCACACTGGTAATCTGGACTGTTGGCTTCAGGCACAAAGTGTTACTTTAAGTGGGCCCTGACTAAAGATACAGGACAGACAGTGGTGCCTGCAGGAAAAATACAGAAATACTGTGTGTGTGGTAAAATGCCCTAACTTCACTGAAGAGTGCCCAGTTGCAGTCTGAAGTCGTTATCATTTCCCTACAGGATCGTTCAAGGCTTTCTTGGAGCAGCAACTTTTTTTAGATTTCACAATACACTGGAGCATGAAGCTAAAAGAAATAGATGCACTTTTTCTAGATTTGCATTTGAAAATATGTGCAAGCAGGATACTTTAAAAAAATGAAAAGAAAAAAAAATCACACACTTTACTACCATTAAGGTTGTTAATATAATATAAAGGATGTTTTTGGACCAGAAACAAATTATTCACTCAAAAGTGTCCCTTTTTTCTTTAAGATGGCCGTTTGAGTGCCAGTCTTTCTGACACTGATGTTTTTGAGTGGGTAAGTTATTGTTTTGCCCCAGATGCAACAGTTCCAAGTGGTTTTTCTAGGTGAGGCAGCAGAGGAAGAAAACAACTGACACCATTACTCCATACTGTATGTAGGAAGTCTAGCATGTGTCTCCTGTAGACATTTGAATTCATCTCTGTTGTCAGGAAGCTGAGTCCCTCAAAGACTTCACACACAATTCAGAAGTCATTACAAGTAACCAGAGAAGGATAAAGGAAGATGTTATGTAGATGTCTTTAAAATGATGGTCCAAAAGCTACGATCTGTTTTGGTAACAGTAAAAGTTGCACTTACACTGAACCGTGTGGAAGTTAGAGGTTCCTCTTCTCTAAACATTTTACAAATAAAGGTGAGTAACATGAATTTCAGTTTCATGTAAATGTGTGAATGACTTGGAGGAAAGGGGAAGAGGGACTACTTGAAGTCGATGTACCTGAAGTAGTGGTCTGTGGGTTTTTCTTTGCTTCTTTTTGTAGCTTCACGTGCTTCTGTTTCTTCATTTTGTTTATAGAGCTCATGTCCTTTAGGTCTAGACTTTGAGTGGACCATTAAAGAAAATGACTTTTCTTTTTCTTTTACTATCTTGCTGCCTCACCTAACTCCCACAAAGCTTCAACAGACAGCCAACCTTACACGATCCTGCTAAATATGTAAACTTGGATATTAAAATTTCCCTCACTGATAAAGTGGTCCAGACTCTGAGGCAGTGAAGCAAGCTCAAGTCATGACACTCCATCCACCATACCTCGCTGGGTTAAGCTGTGACCTTTTCCATTTTTGCTTCTTTTTTTTGTTTCATGTGTCTACAAAACATTTTCACAGCAGTACTACTGATAACCAAAGTGCTCCTTGGCAAACTAAAGGCAGTGGCTTCTTCTGCCTTCTCAATGACATATGCATAGCAGACTTATGAACAAAGATGCCTGCCAGTTCCAGTGATGTCTTTAAACTATATTTACAGTTCTGGGACTTACAGAAAAATGTGATGCAATGGTGAAATTTCCTTGGAATTATGAAACAGAGGTTGAAGGATACAACTATAAAGTTCAAAGTGACTCCACTTAATTATAGTACCTGCACGATAAAATATGCTAAGAATTTTTAAAATTATTTTTGTCACTGATTCAACACCTGAAGTCACCAGCTGAAAGCATCTCTTCAGTCTACATATCTATTATGAGCTGTCCCATTTCTCCCAAAAGACAAACGTACACAAACTGGGAAAGATGCCAAAGGACGTTTGGACAGAGATGTTTAAAGCTCCTGCCTCACATACTAATGAGAATCCATTATTGTCTCATTCTAACACACTCAAACGCACACACATCAACACATTCTCATTCAGCGCACAAGCATCTGGGCACAGACAGTCCCTTGTCCCTTATGCCTCAATGCTTGCCAATTACAAAAGAAGTAATCAATTTCACCACGGCGCTATCCAGGGAAATCGACTTCAATGACACCAGCTACACGGCTGCTGTCTCTGTACCTGACAGCCACTTACACACAAGAAGAGACAGAGTTGGCCAACCCTATGCTGACGTCCCTGCATGTTTACCAAGGTAAACCGTGGCTTGTCTCCCACTTTTATTATTACATTTCTTAAGAAATAATACAATTAGATTTTACACTCAGAACCACGCTCAAAAGGGCAAACACTCTCTTGCAATATCAGAACAAAGAAAAAGCAAAAAACAGGTCAAAACAACAACAGATCAACCGCGAGACATATTCCACAATGTCATTTGTTTAACTAAAAGCAGAAGTAGAATTTCTTTACCATGAAAAGATTCTGTGCGGATCATACTAACAGCTATTTCCACCAGTACAAAATGTACTAAACCAATTGCAACAGGGCTGGGGCAAGATTTATGCGATGACTCATAAAGGAGCATCTAAGAGCCATTGTTTAAAACAACCCACATGGCTGCAAAATTGTTAGTAACACTTTCATTCACAAATTCTTACTGCAAAAATCAACAAGTCATTCACAAGCATTCCTACTCCACCCACACCACTCTGATAGTCTTTTGTTGGCTCTCTCCTGGTTATTGCTCTGCCTCCATCAAATGATTGATTTCTCTGATTAGTTGTATGTCTATCCAATGAAGTCCAGAGGCTATTTATTCTGTTTCCATTGGTATTGTCCTTAAGAAATCAAAGTCAAATCCAAAGTAAGCAGACTCATTTTTTGTACCTTAAAGGAAAGGAATTAGAAATGCTGGCCAGGCAAATAAAAGCTGAATTTTTAACAGATATCTAGTCTGAAGCATTTGGGTGTGCTTTAACTCACTGCCAAAAAGGACAGACATAAGCAGGGATCTTGAAGATGCAATTGTTGCTGTCTGACAATCAAGGAAGGGCCATTTTTATATTGAAAATGATTATTAACAAAGGAGTGGCCATCCTAGCAAATTCACACACATTATCAGACTGAGCAATGCTAAAAAAAATTAAAATAATAATAATAATAATAATGATAATATTTGCATCTGAGATAAAGCTCTTTCTATAGATGTACATTTCAGCGTTGTGAAAACACCCAGTATCCTTCCTTCAAGGTGACATCTTTTTCTGGGATGTCTGCTCTTATATTACTCTGACAATGGCAAAATTTATTGTGCACAACTTACAACAGCATGACTTCATATAGTGTTTGTGCTTGACTGGCCTGCCTAAAGTCTGGACCTGGCTCTTACTGAAAATCCTGATACATCATCAAGAGGCAAATCAGACAACGACGACTTCGGACCGTTGAGCAGATGAAATTTGTTTCCAGGAGGAAGTAACACAGATGCATCTTGCAAAACTGGAGCAACTATTGTCACCAGTTCTCCCAAATCATAGAAAAAGTGCAATTAAAAAGAAAGACACAATGGCAAACGTGCCTTTCTACCAACTTTTTTTAGTGTGTTACTCAAGTAACACTCAAAAGCCTTTTTGAAATTTCTAAGGAGTTAGTGAAGAAATGAACATTATTTTCTTTGAGCTTGTACCTGTTTCTGCAGGGTTCATCAAACTGAATCTCAAACTGAAAGCCGAGCTCAAAACCAATGTACACACTCATAGAACCCCGAATAATTAGTTTTATAGAAAACAAACAAACTATAAAAAGGCAAGTCTATTATTTGGAACCTTGGGTATTTCCATTGTGAAAATATACCATATTTCTCCTAATCAACGCGCCTGGGCGCGTAGCAAATTACCGGCAGGGCGCCTCTATTTAAGACCTAATTATGCAAGTTCTTCAATGTAAGGCTTTAAA
>JAOWBL010000014.1:7806288-7823428 GCA_028564865.1 Zenarchopterus dispar | reverse complement strand
TAGATAGATAGATAGATAGATAGATAGATAGATAGATAGATAGATAGATAGATAGATAGATAGATAGATAGATAGCTTATAGTCCATATGTGTACAGTTCTAGAGTTGTAGGGGTGGGCTGCCATTAATTTTGATTCCAGTTGTCTCTTGTTTATTTTAGTTAGGGAGGGAGGTCATTGTCTTTTTATTATATTTATTTTTGATTGTTAAGTTTGGGTTATTTCAGGTAGTGCTTTTTTGTTTGTTATTTTGGCCTTGTTCCACCATGAAGCTATAGCGCTACAATTTCCCAGAAAAATGTCTGTGAACTCAAATAAATATCATTTTTAAACTGATACCATTTACTGGCTGTTTGGGAAGATGGGGCTCCTTTGATGTTATGCCCTTTTGGGACTCCTTGACTGGTCAAAACAGAATCTTGTTTTTCTCTGTGACAACATTCGATAAATGTCCTTTTTTTATATATAACTAAGATGTGGAATGTTCTCTTTAACCTATGACAATATCCAGGAATCTTTGATGTTCATCCACAGCAACGTTCTAAAATGCTCTTTCATCATATTTGTTTTAATGTTATCTTTGATCTGTGCCAGTGTTTGAGTGTTATTTTTCTTCTGTAACAACATTCCATAGTTTTGTCTTTATTCTATGACAACATATGTAGAGTGTGTTCTTTAATCCATGTCAACATTCCAGCATCACAGATTAAAACTTTGACAACATTCTAGAATATTGTTGTTGTTGTTGTTGTTTAACATTTTTATAATCTTGTCTTTGATCAGAGTCAGTATCTTTTTTTTTTTTTTTTGTCTTTGATCTAGAATCTTGACTTTAATCTGTAACAACACCCCTGAATATTTGGTTCTTTCATCCACAAAAACATCCCAGCATGCTGGATTAAGAATTATGCAACAATTCTGTTTTAAATCTCGTCTATTATCATCGTCAGTGTTTGAGTCTTGTTTTTCTTCTGTGAATACATTCCATTAACCTTGACTTTGATCTAGGTTTCAAGGTTTGATTAAGGTTTAAAATTTTCTCTTTAATTGATAATAAAATTTTAGAATTGTCACTATAATCCATTCATCCATCCATCCTTTTTTTAAAAAATTTTTTTATACCCGCTGAATCCATCTACAGGGTCACGGGAGTCTATAGCAGGTGATAGACAGGGGTACTCCCTGGACAGGTCGCCAGTCCATCACAGGGCTACATATAGAAACAAATAATCACGCACGCTCAAACTCACACCTAAAGGCAATTTAGAATTCTCATTTAACCTAACATACATGTTTTTGGACTGTGGGAGGAAACCGGAGTACCCGGAGAAAACCCACCCAAGCACGGGGAGAACATGAAAACTCCACATCACTATAATATTCAACAATGTTTTGGATTTATAATTTTGGATTTATATATAATGGTAATTGAACTGAACCGAGTACAGTTTGGTCTAAAATCATTTAAAAAGTTTGATATAAGAAAGAAGAAAGTTGCACAAGGAAAAAGTTCAGTTATCATTATATTATATTCATTTTATATCAATTAATAATCAAAATAGACTTCTTTTTTTTACCATCAATCATTTGCTTTATTAAAGGATGGAAATATTTTTGCATCCATTTCATATTCAATCTGTTGATTAATTGATAATGAGCTGTGTGCTGTAAATTAATAAAGTCGTCCATTTTATTGGGGAAATTGGGGGATTTTGAATAATAAGAATAAGAATAAGAAAACCTTAATTTGTCCCACAGTGGAGAAATTGCATTTTTGCAACAGCAAGAACAAGGGCAGGTGTTGTACAACAAGACAAAGCAAAAAGAAAAACTATCTAAGATGAACAGGAAAACCAAAATCTAAAATAAATAAAAAATATAGATAAAAGTACCTATGTTTATCAAGCAACAAATTTTGCAAAATATATAATTGAAAATGGCTTTTTTGCCTTTTATTTTACTGCACTCAGACTGTCCAATACAGAAATCTGAAATCTGCTTGCTTGTTTTACTTTTGTATTACTTTGGTGCTTGCTTTGATTGGTTTGTGATTGGATGGGATTTGAGGAAAAAAAAACAATCTTCTGTGAGCCATTTGACAGAGATTTCAAAACTGGATGCAGTGAGACTTACTACAATATTCTGCAGTATGGTTTGTCAACATTTGGTACATCTTGTTTCTCCATTTGTGACAACATTTATCAATCTTTACTTTAATTTGTGGCAACATTCTAACATCTTTATTTCTGCAGAAAAGAAGTAGAAGGTGATTTTCACACCCGTCACAGAAAAATTCAAACACACATACTATATACCCCCCTTTCATTTAAATATTTTTTAAAAATAAGAAATTGATCACAAAGACCTTTTAAAAAGATAAATCTAATATAAAGTTGTACAGCTCTGGAAAGCAGCCCATCACGACTTTCTTAAGAATCATCAGTCAGCCAGATGAAACGTGAAAACTCCTCACAGAAAGGCTTCTGCCACTGTTCAAATACACATCCCGATTAGTGTGACAATACAAACAAAAATTTTTTTTTCATCTTTGCATTAAAATGACACGCGCATCTTCAAAATTCACCCTTTTGCCAGTTTCCAATTCTTTATGGTGTGTTAAGTTTAAAGGATTCACACTCGAGCAGGGACTTGGATGTAAATTATTTAGGTGCAGAGTTCACGACTGGTTAAATGATGACGAGTAAACGGGACTCTGAGTCACACCGAGAGCTCCGAATCCTCGGGCCCCTGCTGCAGCGCTTCTAGGACGCGGTGGATGACTCCAGTGTTAATTCACTCACATTGTTCACCAGGGACATCAGCGAGACGCTCCAACTGATTCTCCACAATCAATTAACTGTGCGCAGGTGCTGACATTTTTCCCGTAGTCTATTTTAATTACGGAAACACTAAAGTTAAATTAAAAATTCATCTGTGCAAATGTGTATTAGTTCTTTTTTTTATTACACAGTTCATAATTGAATTCTTCTAATATATTCTGTACTATTTTGTTCCTTCTGTGGTGGCGTGTGCTTGGTTTTGCTAAACTGATGACTGGTTTATTTATAAATGCTCATTCTGGTCCATTTGATTTTATTTGTTGAGATGTAAAATAATAAGGAAAATCTGCATTTTAGCATCCCTCCTAGACCCTCCTCCATCAAAGGTCAGTGCTTTTTCAAATGCTGTCAGTGATGCAGGAAGGAATGGAGGATGTTTTAGCAAGTTATTCCTCTGTGCTTCACTTTAGATGGATCTCATCCTTTGAGTCTGGCAGCATTTTAAAGTACAAGGCCCGAGGCAGGTCTGATCAAACTCTTTTAGCAAACAAAGTGTGAATGTTTGAATGTGTGATGACCCCTGAAGACTGCTGACCAGCAGATCAGTGAAGCGTTAAAACTGTGGGCACTGGATACTATAAACACACCAGACCTCAAGGACAATGGCAGATGCATCCTCCTCTTCTCTCTCTCTCTCTCTCTTTGCCCCAAGCTTCCTCACATCACTGTCCATACCATCTCTCTCTCTCCCCCTCCCTCTGTGTCTCTCTATCGCACATTTCCTGCCCGCTAACGAATCCCACAACTGTGTTTTTCTTTAGGATGGAAGAGTGAAATAGCGGCAGACGGCCTTAAGAGGGAGAGACGGGGAAAGAATATAAATGACCAAGTGTGTTTGTTCAACACGAAAGCAACGTCTTACCTGTAGAGAGCTTGAAACAGGTCTTTTGAGCTGACTCCAAAAGCCTTTTCATACTGGTTTTTTCCCTCTCTGAGTAAAGGCAAAGAGAGCCATATTATAAAGCATGAAATCAGTATCATATAGGTGAAAAAAAAGAGAAAAAAAGCATTTTTATTTTTTTTATTTAATTTCCCGCTCTGGGAAGATCAAGGTGCCGTTCTCCTTTCAACATCATCCTTTTTTCCTTGTATGCCTTCGTCTGTATTTCCCAGACGTGGAATTCACTGGTTAGCCACAATAAACTCAGTCACGCTATCTGAGAGGTGTTTGCTTTCCTTCTTCAGACATAACAATGTCAGAAAATGTTCAAACACAAAAGCGAGACCTAAATCAACATTCACAGGGCCTTGAGCTTAACCTACACCTCTCACAGCTCACCACTGCCCACTTGTGGATGGCTTCACTACTGGCTAGACACACCAGTGGGTGACACAGCGCCAACTAAGTGATGACCTCTCTGACTCAGTCTGATTGTTGTGCAAAATAAATAAAAAGCTCATATTTGAGTCCCTTTAATGTCTGTTTCCCCCACTAATGCCCCGCTCTGTGACTGTGGAAGCTTAAACAGATGACCTTGGGTTGGATCTCATCACCACCGCCTGCATCCAGCTCTATATACTCAAGGATTCCCACAAATACTGAAGAGTGACACGATTCCTCAGCCAGACTCTGCTGTTACTTAATACTGCCGCGTCGTGTACCGTCCTTTCCACTTTTGAAGATCCGAGTGTAATCTGGTAGCAGTCGTTTCAGATGTTGAAGGGCATCTGTTAAACTCCTGCATGCTGAAAAATGATGCTGTGGTTCAGGCAGATGAATGGTTTGAATGGAAGGTTAAGGATTCAATCAAAGTGTCCTTATGCAAGGCCGTGAACCCCCACATTGTCTCATACATTCTTATTTCCATACGATTTAGAAAGAGAAACACTGCATGTGGATAGTTTACCATTCAAACAGTCTCTTTTTTGGGATTTATTATTAGCATTTGTTTACATTCTGGGTTTCAGTGCTTAGAGGAAATGTCATAAAGACCATTTTATGCCACTGCATTGTCTGTATAATCAAATTTTAACATTTTATTTAAATGCTAAAGTCATATCAGAGAACTGAGTAAATGTAATACACAACTGGCAATGCAAATATCAAACATAAAAACATGAAACTGAGTATGCTTTTTCCCTTAAATTATATGACCTCCCAGGATAGAAATGTAAATTTTATTGCAACTGTCTAGGATGTACCGACCTGACAGCATCAGTGAGATAATGCCAGCAGAGGTAGATGGTTCTGGAGAAGTACTGGGTGGACTGGTAGAGGGACAGAGGACTGGAGCGGGTCAGGAAGACACTGGCCTGCTCCGTGTTACTGTAAAACACTAAAGCAGGAAGAGAGAGGCGCTCAGATTAAGTGGAAACGAACGAGTGCAGAGTTTGACCTCGCATGTGAGCGGTGGACAGGCAGACATGACAGATGGGAAGCCAAGATGCTCGTTTGCCGTGAAAGAGCTCACTCAGAGAAGTTTGACGGCTATTTTTTCCTGAGCGTTTGTGTTCTGACCTTGTCCGCTGTCACGGTGTGTGTTGAGGAGCTGCAGGCCAGTGCAGGCAGCCAGCAGCCTCTCTGTGCCATCCAGGCTGGCGCCCACCGCCTGACTGATCTCCTCTGCGGACAGGGGGCGATCTGCATCCGACAACACATCAAACACACCCAGCTCACAGGAGGTGAACACCGTCTACAGCAGGAAGGGGAGACAGAGTAGTAAATCAGTACACCGTAGCCAACTACTCATCTAACTTACTTCTGTTGTTGAAAACAAAACACTGGACTGAGCAGAGTCTAGGTGATGATTATTTATGAGAATAATGATTTAAAACACTTTGTGGATGCTGGTGGAGGTGAAAAGGTCCAGAGAAGTCTTATGACTAGTCAGAAACTGTGTGAAAAAATTTCTAGTGCATATACTGGCTGGTTTACAGCAAAACACGATGAACAGCTTAGGAGTTGTTAGCATATTGATTGTGGAGTTCATGTCAGTACATTTCAGTATTTATCAACTGACTCTATGCAGGTGCCACATTTTAGTCTTTTTTTTTGTATCTTATGGTATCTTCCACAAGTAGTTGAAGACCAAGGGATCTTTTCTTGCTTTTTTTTTTTTTTTTGCTTTAACTTCATTTTTATCTTCTGTCTTTACAAGCTCTGTTATTTATTTTTTACTGACTAGAAACCTGGAGTGGTCTATGAAGTCCATTTAAAAGCAAAGTAGGTTCTGGGAAACATTTTATATGGGAAACAATAAATTGTTTCCCATATAAACTGGAAAACAGTTTTTATGGAGCTTAACTGACTTGGACGCCTTTTCTTTTCATTTATTTTTTTTTCTGTTTTGGAAAGCCTTTTGGACTGTCTATAGTATGAACTTGGCTATTAAAAGTGATTTGCCTTACTGACATGTTTTGATCCAGTGCCTTTCAATAAATTAGATTTTGAACATGAGCATTTTTTTTTTCTTAAATGTCTTTTGTTTGGTCTTCTTATGATAATCTGTTAACTGATTCATCATCCACATTTTCTACACTGTACATGTTTATAAGTTCAACGTTTAGTCAAGTGAACAGCAGGTGGTGACGAGTGAGAAAATAATTCAATTATTAATATTGGTGATGAAAACAATAGCAGGTATAGACAATCATCTTGGTCATTGATTTTCCCTTCTTCAGTATTAACATTTCTATCAACCCTTCAGCTGAACAGGCCAAAGTGTTGGTGAGTTACATGTAAAGTTTACCTTGGAGATCAGGAAGCCCTCCATGTACTCCAGTATTTTTCTGGGGTACACATCCTCAGCAGTTGTCCCCTCAGTGGAAACCACCTCCTCACGTGCAGCCATGGTTCAGACAGGACTCCCCCAGGTCGACCAAACGTGTCGTCTCTCCAAGCTCTTGGCTCCGAAGGCGCTTCAGCAGATGTTTCCGCGAGCGGTGGTGGTGGTGACAAAACCGGACTAAAACCAAACCAAGTGCCCACCCAGCAGCCGGAGCAGTGAGAGTAGCAGTGGGCTAAGCTGATTACAGCCAGATAACCCAGATTAGAGCGTGGCCTCAGTCTGGCAGACAAAGAAACAACTCTGTGGAAACACTGCTGCCTTGTTCATTAGCACTCAGCCACTGCAATCACATACCTGACCTGCTTTTTCAAAAAAGTTACAGGACCTCAAATGTAATCAGAGATGTGGGATGACCAAAGATGTGATTCCCACCTTAGACATGAATGTACATGTATATGTCCAGATTAGGTGTATCAGCATATTAATCATTAAATCATAAACATAGTGGACCATTTTCCTCAAGGGATTAATGGACAAGAATTAATGTAAACTAGACCATCATTTCTATTTCTTCAGCTCTTTGAATGACATTTTGATGAGATTAATGTAGAGAAACTTTGAACATGTAAAAGGATAATCAAAAACACATTTACCTCATAAATATATGCTGTATGATCCATTATTATGAATAAAGTTTATGTTGTGGTAGTAGAACATCAGAAACATATTTAACACTCCTGATATAAAGTTTTTTTATTTTAGAGATAAATACACAGTTCAGCTCCAAGAAAAGACTATAGTGCTTAAAAAAAGTATTCAACTTTAGGTTTTTATTACATTTTCACCAGATGCAGTTGATGCAAAACATGCTCCAGTAGCTCATGAGCATATGCAGAGCAGAAGGTTTTTGCAGACAGGTAACAATTTCAACGAGACAGAACGAGCGTCAACTCCCCGCAATCACGGTCTAAACAGTCACTAGCAGCTCTAAAGAGATGTATCCATCATTATGACTTTTTTTTGAGGTGAGAGAAGCTCTCCAGCATCTCCGTTTGACCTCTGTACTGTTGTTGACTTGAGCCCCAGAAACCTGAGACGACAAACTCTTGAAATGCACGCCCAAATTTGGTTCACATGACCGAAGAAAAAGGGATCAACACTGTCAAGTTGGGTGCAAAAAACATTAGATCAGGCCTTGAAACATCAACTACAAACACCAAAGTCAAGTCATTCAACAACTTGCACTTCAATCACAATAAAGTTATTCCAAAAACTCTCTAACTAAGATTACATGATCACAAACAGCTGCTGCTTCTTTAGGTGCGGCGCGTCTTTTGCAGCAGGATTCAGAACTAAAAGTCAGTGCGATTGCCAGCTGTTAAAACAAAAGCAGCTTCTTGTAATTTGGGAAAACTGTACATTTGTGACAGCTCATTTGTTATAACAAAGCAGTTTTCTTGAAAGTCCTCTTCAACAACAGCAGACAGAAGATCATTTAAGTGTTTTATTAGACTAGATGCTGAATGTTTAGTTTCTATACTTCAGCTACAATTGTATGTCAACAGAAAGACTATTGTCTTTTCTTAAACTTTTGTAAAGTAGGACTGGGGATTTAGTTTGACAAGTGGGACAAACTCGTCCCACTGTTCTCACCTGCCATTGTTATTAAAAATTTAATAACCATTATAAAAACTGGATTTCAACACCCTGTTGGCTTCACTTTTCAAAGGGAGATTTAAGTGTATGCTTAGACAATTATTTAAATTTTGTTTTAAAAAAGATAAACCTAAATCAAATAACTGTTACTTAATCCTGTGAAACTAATTTGGGTAGACACCTAGGTGCTATTATTAACAATTCCAATTTTTCAAGTACTAACAAGAAGAGAGAAAAAAATTACAAGCAACTATGAGGAGTCAACCAGAACAACTAAAGTAATTCACATATCGTTTGTGGTTTGAAGTGTTTCTGAGGAGATTTATGGATCTTCTACATAAACTCTGAACTTTGCTCAACTTCAGGTGTGAGTCTAGAACCTGTAAATATATCGATCAGTAAAAGCACTACGTTGATGAGTTTAGCATCGTCTGGAGTGGCTCCTATTCCTGCTGTTACTGTGTCTCTGGTGCCTCCGACTGTGAGGACTGTGACTCCTTTGGGCTCTACGTCTATTGCTGCTCCCCGAGCTACGTCTGCTGTATCTGTGGTGGCTATGCTGGTGGCTCCTCCCCCTGCTGTAGCTCCTCCCCCTGCTGCTCCTACTCCTGTCTCTGCTGGAGCTTGAGCTGCTACTGTAGCGGCTGCACCTCCTGCTCCTGTGGTGACTGTTGCTCCTCCTATGATGACTGTAACTCCTCTTTTGGTGGCTCGAGCTCCTTCTCCTACCGTAGCCTTGGGAGTGCCTCCTTCTCTCCTGACTGTGGCCTCTTGTTTGTTCCCTACTGTATCTGCTGCTAACCACCTCTTCCCGCCTGTCCTCCCCTTCCCTCTTCTCCTCCGATTGATTTTTCCCTGAGACTTTCGAGTGCAGACTGGATCCAGATTCCTGTTTTTCTTTTCCATCAGCTGTCTTCACTCTATTCACCCAACCCAGGATCCCCGGCATCACATCATCAGGATCAGGGGCCTCCTCACTTCTTAGAGGGCCAGCTGGATCCTGTCTGCCTGCAATTTCAGTTTGTTCACAGCTCTTCTTCACAAGGTTAGACAGCAATCTCTCCCTCAGCTCCTTCTCTCTGCGTTGGAGCTCCAGCGCTCGCTGCTTCTCCAGCTCCACCCTGCGTAGCTCCTCCTCCTGCCTGCGCCGACAGGCCTCCAGCTGCTGAAGACGGGCCAGCTCCTCCTTCTGTCGAGCCTGCTCCTGTCTCTCCAGCTCCTCGCGTTCAGCCCTCTCCTTCTCCTGCTGCTGTTGTTTTATGGTCTGGGGAGAAGCATCGCAAGGATCACACACGGGCAAAGAGAAGACAAACCAGAAGAAAGAAAAATTGACATGACAATGGTAAATTTATTTAGTGTGAGTTCCAAATTTGTTTTCAGGCAACTTGGTAAATGGCAGATTCAAATTCACATTGGATCAGGCTGCTGATTTGCCCACTCCAAACCCCTTAAAGCAGTTTCAGATCAGGGCCTCTAAAGCTCAGGTCTTTCATATAAATGAATAAAAATATAAAACAGTTTTATGATCTTCATTTTATTACTGCGTCCATTATGTATAACATTCACTATATTACACAAGTTCCAAACATGGTCATTTCTACCATTAATGTGACTAATGTGGCAGCACGCCGTGTTTTAGAGAGTAAATTTAGTACCTTTGCTCTGGCCAGCAGCTCAGCAACGAGCCGTATTGATTCCAGATTGCGCTGAGCCAGCAGGAGCCTCCTTTCCTCCATGGCGATTTTCATCTGCAGCTTCTTTTGCTCCTCCTCTTGCTGCCTCCTCACCTTCTTCAGATTCCTTTTCTCCTCCTTCTCCTGTAACTTCTGCTCTCGCTTCCGTATCCTCTCCTCCTTCTTTCTCTCCTTCTCCTCTTCTTCCTGTTGCTTCAGTTTTCTGAAGAGATGGTTGTAATGGTTGATTAATAAACATGTAAAGTATTAGCCACCGACTGTTGTGACTTTGTTAATAAATTTTCACCACAACCATTAAATGCGGTCCATTAATATCTAATTACAAGTTAAATTTGATTTGTAAAGTACTAAGTTTGGAAGACAGTTTCCAAAAGATTTGTCAGAAGTGAAAGTTAAATTTTGAGCAGCCAAAGAAAAAACATAAAAATCCAGACTAAACACAACCTTCTGAGCTCCACGCTCATTTAAGACAAACTGAGATAAAGTGAGAAACTCCCCTTGAAATTATTTCTGAAAGTCACGGTATGTCCTTCAGACTGTAGTGAAGAGAGCCATTCTTTCTGTTAGGAGAGCGCAATTCAGAAGTCAGCTTTTATGATGTTCGACTTGTTCATTTCTCAGAGTATCAATAAGGCTTAACAACACTTGCGTTTCCTACATAACCTGATCAGACTCATGGTGATACAGGACTTTGCAACTAGATTAATCACTTCTCAGATCGCATTTTATATTTCTGTAAAAGTGCCTGAATATGCCAATTCTTCCCTCTCTCACATCCACATTTTTGTCAGCTGTAATGCTTCTCTTTGTTTTTTCTGTCATCCACAAAACAGAATACTACCTAAAATCTTTAAATTAAAATTAATTGTTAAATCTGGGGCGTGTGTACTGTTATAATAACTACGGTACAAAGTACCTTGTGTTTCACACAAATATGGCTGCAGTACTCCAACACCATAAATAAAGTTTTGCTGCCTTGAATCAAAGTCTTTAGGAAGCTTTGGTCTTTTTAAAGATCCCATATTTTAAGTTTATTTACCCTGAAGAAGTTCTGCAATTAACTAGTTTACCATAGACAAAGTTTTCAAGATCATACACCCTCTTTTCCATTTCTACTGCATCTTTGAACGCAGGGCTTCGCTGACATCCCCACTCTGCTGTCACTGGTCACTTTTCAGGACTTATCAAATCTATAACATGGCAGAGCTGCTGGGAACGTTGAGTTTTCCAGCCTGGCTGCCTCACACCACAAACCGGGAAGAAAACATGATCTGTGGAAATGCTGTGGACTGTTACAGAGCCTCATGAATCTGATCTGGAAAGTTATGGATCAGACAATAAGGTTTTGTTCTAAAACCTAGATTTTGAGTGACATGAAAGATATTTACCATTTTGTAAATCATTCATTTGCATTTTACACAGCCATGTGTAAAATGCGACTAGGCAGCATTAAAGACAACTAAAAGTCTGGAACCCTTAAATTCAGGTTTTGTTGCATATTATTCATTTAATGTTTAATTTTCTAAAATTCTTAACTGTCTTTTGTTTTGTTTAAGGACTTGGTAAAATGAGTTTTGGCTTCGACCTAAAACTTTTCCATCAGTGTTTTTTTTGGTTATGCTTTTGTTTTTATTTGTATGCCTGTGCAGACTCTTATGACCAAAATAAATAAAAAGAAAAAAGAAAATATGATACTACAAATCATTTGATCATAAAAAGTATAACATGGAGCCTCCAAACTAACTTCCCATTTCCACTGTACCTCTCCTCCTCTTTTCGCCGCTCCTCCTCCTCTTTCTCCCGCTGTTTCTGCTCCTCTCGCTGCCTCTCCAACTCCTGCAGCTTCAGCCTCTCCAGGCTCCTCCTCTTAATGGCTGCCTCACACAGGTGTTTGCTGGTGTCAAAGGTCACCTGCAAAAAACAAAAATAAAAACAGACAAAAGAATTATTGCTTTGTGATCGCTGCACTCAAGTTAACTTTCTTTTATTGTTTCTTTATGTTTCATCCATTATTTTTAACCCCATTTAGCACATTTTGGTCAAAGCGAGACTTCAAGAATGTGAGCCAGAAGACCAATGAAACACTGGATACCAAGTAAAGTAAGTGAAGTTTTACATCCTCCTTTGTATCAGCGTTATTTTTCATGGCCTTTCATTATGAAGTCCTTCTGTTTCCACCCTCATTTAGATTACTCAGCCTTATTCTGTGGATTAAGAGACTCTCCCAATGTTCATTACCTTAAAAAGACTGATGATTCAGCTCCCATTCTCATTGCACTAAAAGGTCTTAAAGCTACTTTGTGACTCTGACAACAACAATCTCATTTCTAAATTCTACTTATGTGCAATTTCCTGGTTGCTTAACTCACAAACCTGAGACAAGCACGTCTCTGTTATGCCCTTGGCAGTGATTTAAGAGCTTGTTTTTTTAGAGTGGGCTGATTTGACACTTCCAACCATGTTTCTGCGTGTGGTCCAAGTCTGTAGATTTGTGGAATATAAACAAAATTTTACAGCCTTAAAGGGGATAAAAAGAACTGCTTTGAGCAAGCTCTGAGAGGTGAAGTGCTTGTCCTGTGTTTTTGAGGCCATTAACGACAAGTATACTGCAGTAAGGAGAAATAAACGGCAACATTTCCAACTGGAAAGTAGTTTGAATTTTACAGATGTTACTATGCACAGATTCAGGAAATGCAGACATTCCTGCCATATGTAAATGTGCATGTACAGTGGGGAAAATACGTATTTGATACAAGCTGATTTAGCAAGTTTTCCCACTTAAAAAGAATGGAGGTCTGCAATTTTCATTGTAGATACACTTCAACTTTGAGACACAATCGAAACAAAAAATAAAAAAATTAAATAAATAAAAATCCAAAAAATTACACTGTGTGATTTTTAAGTAATTAATTAGCATTTTATTACATGAAATAAGTATCTGATCACCTACCAAACCAGGAACAATTCTGGCTCTCATAGACCTGTTAGTTCATCTTTAAGAAGCTCTCCTATCCTCCCACTACCTGTATTAATTGCACCTGTTTGAACTCGTTACCTGTGTAAAAGACACCTGTCCACACATGCAATCAATCAGACCCCAACCACTCCACCACAGGCAAGACCAAAGAGCTGACTAAGAACACCAGAGATGAAATGGCAGATGTGCACAAGGCTGGGATGGGTTACAGGACAATAGGCAAGCAGATGTAGGAGGAAAGGTAGCCTAGTGGTCATATGGGTGGGTTTAGCCATGGAGGACCCAGGTTCAATTCCCCCAGGTTGGTAACAGATGAGCCACTGTGGGCCCCTGAGCAAGGCCCTTAACCCCCAAGTGCTCCCCAGGTGCTGTAGCAACAATGTCATTAGTGATGGGTTAAAAGCAGAGGACAAATTTCAATATGTTTCATGAGAGATATACTGACAGATTACTTTATTTCAGCTTGGTGAGAAGGCAACAACTGTTGGTGCAATTATCAGAAAATGTTAGAAACTCAAGATGGCTGTCAATCTCCCTCGACTGGGTCTTTAATCATGATCTCACCTCCTGGGATATCAATGATCATGAGAAATGTTAGAGATCAGCCCAGACCAAAATAGAACTTTTTGGTACCAACTCCACTCACTGTGTTTGCAAAATCGGCTATGTACCAAATTTCAGTACTTATCTTCCCCATTGTGTCTGTAAACTAACACAACTAAAAAGCCTACAATGAGAGAAAAAACATACAAAAATGCAACGCTAATTTAAGCTCTGGGAATAAATCTACACATGATTAACCTTCAAAAAAAAAAAAAAAAGGAATCCTCTTCTAACAACCAATGACAGACTGCAGTACCTTAATGTTACATGCCACAGCTTTTCCATCGTCTCCTTTCAGCATCAGCTTCATGCCCCGCAGCGTATCCATCGCCTTTGTGAAGCCACCGTATTCCTGATACTGGACAAAGGCCTCAAAGTTCAGATGGCCCCCAAAGCTAAATGTACTGAAGTTCTTGTCCACCATTTCCTCCCTATATGGGTCCAACATGGGGATGTCAACGTTTCGGACCTTAAAACAAACAAAGGATAAAAAAAAGGGTTTTTTTTCATTCATTTTTTTAATTGTAAAATGAAAATTACAATGCTACATTCCTCAAATAGTATGCTAATGTCACTGTCTTAATGTCACGTTAAATCCAAACTGTATGTTATAAATGAAGAAAACATGAGTTGTAGTCTGTGTGGGTGTTTCTTAAATTAAAAATGAATAAAACTGAAAATAAAAAAATAAAAGAAGGAAATTCCAGATGAGGCTAGATGTCCTTTTCACAGTAACATGAAAACACAAATCACCTTGCCAAATGTCTGGAAAACAGAAATCAGGACCTCTTCTGAAGGCCGGTCTGGGTACTGGCTGTTTTTCTGGCTAAACCAGCGGCAAGGAAGTCCTTCTAGGTGGATGGTGTCCGGCCTCTCTCCTGGCAGAGTCTCATTCATGTCTTTCGCATCCCGGAAAAAGGAGTCCCAGTCGTGACGAGTGGGGAAGTCCACCTTATTTTCTACAGCACGAACCTAGGCGGGGGGCACACTCAGATTAAAGCTGGACATAATAGCCCCATATTAACATTGAATCAATATGACCTTGGGTTCAGTTCAGTTTCAATTGTTTGAAAGATATTGTGATTTTTAAAAATTATACAGCTTTTTAACATGCAGTGTTTTGTATATTTAGGCTGCTCTTAATCATTGTATGCATGAGACAGAAAAAAAGCATTTTATATCATATGTCACTACACTGTTTAACAGCACAAAATGGAACGATCAAGCTAATATGAAGTTTTAATTGTAAAAGCCACATTCAGAGACAAAACAATGCAGCTCACTGTGTTAGACTTACCTTGAGAACATCAGTAAAACCACTAAGTTTGATGGTTTTCCCATCCAGACGGGCCAGCAGACTCTTGACCACTGTCTTGTTTTCCACCTCGCCCTCAAAGCGGATGAAGTCCATGGTGCTCTTGGAGATCCGCAGGGCTGAAAATTGCTCCGGCGCTACCATGGCCTTTACCCTCTCCATCACTTCCCAGTTGGAGATGCTCTTGCCAGGCAGCTTGAGCTGGGGCAAAGCAACGCTGATTGTCATTTTGGCAATGGGCTTGAGGTACAGGTTGGACTCAGCAGATAGGCACACTGCTTCTGTGGTGTCGTGGACGATGGTGGTCATTGTTGCAGATACGTGGGGAAGCTGCAATCAAAGTTGTGGTGTGATTGAAACTGTTGGAGACATTTCTAGCGTACAGATCTGTGAAAGGAAGTAGTGATGAAGAAATGTTCATGGACAGCCACAAGCTTCATAAGAAAAAGAAGAAACTAACTACTTCATGCTCATAATTGAAATAAAATCTGCAATTCGATTGAATCCGTCATTACATTCAAGCTGATGTTAAGTTGTAAAAAGAGATTTCAGGTGAAATACTTTGTACTGTACAAACCTTAAAGGCTCTGAAACACACGATTAAATAACACACAGAAATGACAAAAATTACAACAATAACTATAAATACTATTCCAATTAAAATTGCAGTTGAGAGTGTTGGTGTCACTTTCCAGGATTTCATCGTCATCTGCTTTTGGCTTTTCCTCTTAAGGTTTGCCACAATGAATCAATCTCTTCCATCCAACCCTGTCTTCTACCTCTTGCATTCTCACACCAACTGGCTGCATGACCTCTTTCACCATGTCCATAAACCTCCTCTGTGGTCTTTCATTTTGTCCCCTGCCTGGTAGCTCCATCTTCAGCATCCTTCTACCGCTACATTCATTGTCCTTCATCTGCACATGTCCAAACCATCCTAATCTGGCCTCCCTCACTTTGTCCCCAAAACAACCAATCTGAGCTGTCCCTCTGATGTGCTCATTCCTAATCCCATCCATCCTCATCCCTCCTAATGAAAATCTCAGCATCTTCAGCTTTGCTACCACCGCCTCTGTTTCACATCTTTTCATCAATCCCACCATCTCTAAATCATATATTGTTTGAAAAGGACAATTTAAAAATAAGAAATAAAAATAGGCAACCAATGAAAGCATATTACTAGCATCACACTGTTTCTTTTTATCACCTACATGTAAGAAATAAACCATATATTTACCAGTGTTGTGATAAAGGTGAGTTGCAATGATGGAAAATACCTCTGAAATTCCTGATCCAATTTTTACCACTTATTAAACGTTAATCTAATGTGATTAAAAAAAAAAAAAAACATTTAAAGAGGTGGGTTTGTGCTTGTTCTTTACAGATGTCCTCTGACGACTGCCAAGATGCTGTTACGGACTCATACAAGCACGTTTGACTGTGGCTTATGCTGAATCCTTGCATCTATGTGGAGTTTAACTCATTTACCCACTTTAATGCACCATATGAAAATGTCTGCTGCAAGATTAAAATGCATATATATATATATATATATATATATATATATATATATATATATATATATATATATATATGTATATATATATATCCCTTGGATAAAGGTTTTACCAAATCATGGTACTAACCATTAAAATATGTGCAGAGAAAAAAAAATCATCTACAGATTTCTGTGCTTTGTTTTAATTCTCTGCACAACATGAATTAAAGTGTGTTCTAGAGACTCAGTCAGTCAAGACATCAATGCAGTTACTGTTATAAACGGTCTTTAAATGTAATAAAAGTCCCATTCGCAAACGATACTAAAAATAAATGTTATGTTTATTGTGAGCGACATTTTAAGGATTAACTAATTATTACAGTTACAAAGACGTTACTTACGTAATTACCGTCATCTGGAATTTAACTCTAAACTTTAACTCAAGAATATAGACATAGGTGAAGTATAGTAAACTTGAAGGAAAGTAAAATGAAAATGAACAGTTTATAAACTGTTTGCGGTATATATTTTTTTGTTAATAGAGTTGATAGCCAGTTAGCTTCAATGTTCTCCAACTCTGCAGTTGGAGCTTTTAACGACGTCCCGTTTGCTTCCAAATAACGGTACACAAATGTCAGTTATCAAAAGATTTAACAACCTACCAAACATCAGTGAGGCGCTTGGTCTAAAAGAAATTGAGCAAAAGCTTGTTATGATGTTTTGTTGAGACCCAAGCGCGACATTCTCACTCCGTTTGCAGTAAACTTTGACCTCACACTGAAACAACGTGTAACAGCGTTCAAGTGACGGTGCCACAAAACAGCGACACC